>JASBWV010000041.1:0-136932 GCA_030039215.1 Naganishia onofrii | reverse complement strand
TTACTTCTGTGATTAGAACGTCGCTCTTACCGTGACTTGACTTGTTCTTGGACGTTTTTCTTTTGCTTTCTTTTTGTAAGTTTACTTCTGGCATTGCCAGAAATAATTTCCAACGCTAAGCTTTCGTCGCTCTCACAAAGTGGTTTCGACGGACTTGTTTTTTTCTCGGTGAGTTCTTTGTGCCTTGGTCAGAAATAAGCGATTCGCTTACTCCATTCCTTTGGTTTCTCCTTTGCAAGACTTTGCCGGTGTTTCGATTTGGATCTACGCTTTCGTTACGCCCAACTCTTTCCGTTGCTGGCGGGTAAGTTATTTCTGACAATGCCAGAAGTAATTGGATCGCTCATTTGCCTTGTTGCTGTTGCAGACTTGGCCTACTTTTCAAATCGGTCATCTCGTCGCGCAACGCAATTTTTTCCTCTTGTGCTTGACAGTAGGTTATTTCTGGCAATGTCAGAAATAAATCTCAAGCCAATCTTTTGATTTCTTGCTGTTACAGATTTTCAACTCGTTTCCTTGCGCCGTTCGACTTGTTGTTTCTTTCGTCGACTTTTTACGGGTACGTTATTTTCTGGCAATGCCAGAAATAAATCGTCAGCTCATCTCATTATGTTCCTTTTCATTATGGCAGACTCTCTCTGCAATCTCTTGCGGTTGTCGTCGCGTTCTGCCGAATTTGTTACCTGCTTCACGTCAACGTAACGTAAGTTCGTTTCTATTTCGTTAGATGAAACCCTATACTGACCTCCGCCACGGTTCGTGTTTCTTCTGTTTCTTTCGTTCTTCAGCATCAAAGCCGACTGCACTGTCTGCGTTTTGAGGCGTTTGTTTTCGTTGTTCGGGATCAAAGCCGACAAGAACGATGGCAGCTCAAGGGCCTCGTATACGGTCCGGTCCTGGTACTTGTCCGCAGTGCAAAAAGTACAAAACGGACTTATTGGATCATTTACGCCAGAACCACAAGGTTCACACAATGACGCAAGAAAATTTCAACGGCACGACCATCAAGTTATGCAAGTGCGGTGCTTTCGTCAACGGTTTGGCTGGCATCTCGCGTCACAAGGGGAGATCGACAACTTGCCCGTATCGAAACGAAGTGACGGCACAGGTCGCTTCTGTCCCATCGGAATCCGAAGAAGATTCAGACGACGAACCGCGACTCAACTTTGGCGAGAGGGGTCAACGACAGGAATCGGTAGATTCTATCGAGATTGTCGAAGGTCCCGAGCCGCGACCCCGATCTCATACTGCGGTTACAACTTCGCGAATCAGGCAACGGTTGCCAACTCCGCCAGTTATCGCACCTTCTCGACCGCGATTACCACCGGTTGCAACTCTGACTCGGCCACCAGTACGACCGACCGCTGCACCTCCCAGAGCTAGGATTATTCCACGAGCTCCTGGTGTTTGTACGAATGCGTTCGAATTCGCACATGACAAGGCGGTGTTGAATTGTCTGGCGTCACTTCCCGCGACACACAAACAGCTGCCTCCATCGGTAGCAAAGTCTTTTGCGGACGCTGCTGAGCGGATCGCAGAATCGTTTTTGGCTCGTCCTAGTGACAAGGCGATTCTGCATTTGCTGTGCCTGCCGAAGATAGGTCTGGCTCCTGGTCAGTCGACTACAACCAGGGATCGTCTCGATCAATATCCGGAGGTGCCGCTTCCAAAGGCACCTTCCTACGACCCTCAAGCGTTACGGCCTACACCTTCGGCAATAAAGCAAGTCGAAGTCGGTCGACTCGGTCACGCCGCACGAATTCTCGGTGGACTTGGTTCAGCCCCAAGTCGGTCTGCAGAAACAATTCAAACCCTGCGAGACAAACATCCTGCGGGTTTTGTGAATTCATTCGGCGAATCGACAGGGCCTTCTCCACATGCTGCACCTTCGACCGAAAGCATCATGGAAGCTCTTTACTCGTTCAAACCGGATACCGCTCCTGGTGTCTCGGGTTGGACAGTCGCGCTACTTAAACTCGCTGTGCGATCGGAGTCTTTCAAGAAGATGTTGACCACCCTGGTCAATATGGTTCTTGCGGGTACGGCTCTGGGACAAGGGTTACTATGTGCTTCGCGCCTTATCGCACTGGAGAAGCCCGACGGAGGAGTTCGACCAATCGCCGTCGGTGAGCTTATCTATCGGCTTTGTACAAAGGCGGTGCTCCGGAACTCCTTCAAACCCGACTTCCTATCGCCTGGCCAATTCGGCGTCGGAACAAAAGGTGGAGTTGAAACTTTGATTCGGGCAGTTCAGCGGGTGTTCGATGACACTATCGAGGGTACCGAGTACACCCATGTCACTTCGTTGGATTTCTCGAACGCCTTCAACTCACTTAACCGACGTGATATGGCGGAAGCGGTCAAGACTCACGCCCCTGGACTTTATCGACTGGCCAAGTGGGCTTACAACGAGCCTTCACGGCTAGTCATTGGCGGCGGCGGAGACGAGACTACTCAAATTCGGTCGACTCAAGGCGTCCGACAAGGCGATCCCCTTGGTCCCTTGCTCTTCTCGATCGGTATCCGTCCCATCTTGGAAAAGTTGTCCAGGCGACTTGGCCCGGATTGCATCGTTCTAGCCTATCTAGATGATGTGTATATCCTCAGCAAAACCGACGAAACCTTGGACGAAGTACAAGACTTCTTCGCCGTAGTTGGAACGACGCTGAATCTAAACGCGGCCAAGTCTTCCATTACCTCTATTGGAGAGATAAAGGCTCGTGGCATGAACATCCTGGGTTCCTGCGTTGGTCCGTCGTGGGCACGAAAGCCCTTCCTCGAGAAGAAAATTACGGAACTCGAGGAAAAGGTCAACAAGCTGGTCGACGTACCTCATCAACATGCACTGTTGCTACTCCGACAGTGTATGCAGCAGGACCTTCGCCATCTTCAAAGATGCCTAGTCTCGCACGATCTAGAGTTGGAATGGAAGAAACTCGACGCAATCTTGTGGAATGCGGCTCTTCGACTTCGAAGCTCAGCCGACCCTCCCAACCCGGTGGAAAGAGACTTCACCATTATGTCGCTTCCGGTCAAGCTGGGCGGTCTGGGACTGTTGTCTTACAGGACGTGCGCTCCTCTGGCCTACGCCGCAGCATCAGAGACATCTGATAAGCTGTTAGAGCCTTTACTCGCACCGCCTCCTTCGCCTCCGACATTGACTGATGCCGAGGATCCCGAGTCCATCTCGCCTCAGCGAATCCGATGCGGCAAGGCTTTCGAAAGGCAACAGGAAACACTCCTCCAAACACTCGACGACCACCAAATAAAAACCGTCCTAGAATCGGCGTCGGGTCTTGGAAGGAAGTGGCTTTCGGTTATACCGTTTCATCAAGGTCTTCGCCTCACCGATTTCGAGATCTCGGCCGCCCTTCACCATCGTACGCTTCACCCGGGATCGGCTGTCTGCTCAATGTGCGGGATCCTCAATTCGGCCGGACACGCCGAAGTCTGCACGAAAGGCACGAAGTGGACTATCGCGCGTCACGAGCAAGTCAAGTGCGCAATCAAGCGGGCTTTAGAGACAGCCGAGGGTGTCCAAGTAAGATTGGAGCCTTTCATCGCCGACACCAACCGCCGGAACGATCTCCGAGTCACCGGTTCAGAAGCTTCAGGTTTATCAAACCACGAGTACGACATTACCGTTGTCTCGCTCGCCTGCCGAGATGCAGTTGCGACCTCAATTCCGCCTCATATTCAAACAACTAAACCTGCGGAAAAGGGTCACGCACTCATCAAGAAGTTCCTTGACTCGAAGGCTGCCGAAAAGCGAAGACGTCTACCGACCAACAACATCCCATTCACTCCTCTGGTCTTTACCGTGGGAGGGATAATGGATGAAGACACAGCCAAGTGCTTGAAAGCGTGGCAACAATCGGTAACACCTTCAGTGTTTTCGACACTTTGTCAGAGCTTGTCTCTTATCTTATTGAGAGCCAAGGCGAAGAGCTTTGTTCTCTAAATACGACTAGCTTCCACTCTCGATAGCACTGTTCGCTATCCTCAAGTTTAGTCTTCTGGGTAAAACGACTAGAAAATATAGATTTTCCTTGCTCCTCAATCTCCTTAGAAAATAGTTCAATCGACTTAGTGCTTTTACCCTGTTGTATGATTAATGTAGAACCCTATGGCCTAACCCTACCCTAACCCTAACCCTCGATGACCCCGCTTGCTTTTCGGTTGTTTGTTTTCACTCCCAGTATCATTGTTCGGCAACTGGAAACGGTGCATAGCCTCATTGCGATATTGCAGAGATTCTGCAGAGGTTCACCTCGACTGAGACCGATAGTCGAGTGCGGCATATCGTAGGTGTCTCTGTTTACGTTGCCTCTCGTCATGCACTTTATTGACTACACTGACTTGCTTATTGACTACAAACTTGTTCAACAGTCATCGATTGTAGCCTTTACCACCACCTCTCGCACCCTCATGCCTACCATACCCTCTGGCTCAGAGCCGGCAAACCAGCCTCCGACTCAAAGGTCGCGAACAAACACCACTGCACCTACGGTAGCGCCAAATGGTAGTATGGACGAGCAGACCTAGCATCGGGTCTTGATGGAGATGCGCGGACAGGTGCAAAACTTGACTTCAATGGTTGGTCAAGCACAAGCGTCGGGTATGCGTACAGGTGGGGATAGCTCCTTGGCCATCGTTCCATCGACCTCGCGTTCAGGACCAATTGTGTACAACTACCAATCTCCGTTCAATTCAACAATTCAACACTCCATAATGAACTGTGAACCACCGTCCCAAAACATCACAGCCTCTATCACCTCGCTTCCGGAAGCTGAACATGAACATATCGCAGGCGTTTCAGCCTTGTCGGGAGTCAATCTAATGGACACCTTTCGCTCATTACCCAACAATCCTTCGTACGCGTCTGCTACGCCGACTTCCGTCAATCACGGAACGCAACCAAAACCACACCAATTCCAGCCTCATTTCCCTGTCACCAAACCTTCCGCCAAGAAGGCACATATTATTCCAAACTCCACTGCGATTAGACCGAAAGGGAAAATATGCGTATTCGGGAAGAATGATCATAGCCGAGTGCGTATTGTTTCTGGTCACACTCACTACTTGTACTTCGCTGACACTCGATCTATTTGTTCAGCTGCATCTCATTGTCGCTTCCGCATGGCTTCGAAAAGCTCTTTCACATCTTCTCGAATGATACGGATGTCGCCCAAGAGCAACTTAAATGGCTCATCGCCCAAGGATATTCCAGACAAGTCGAGCTTTATCCGTCCCAGCCTAACGATGTACTTGAAGAGAACATCCGCAATGAATTTGGTGCCCGTGCACCTCCTGGCCGCTTGGATCTCGTCAAGTTCCGAGGGAGCACAATGGAGCTTAACCAAGATACATGGCCGATACACTCCCTTGCCAATGGATCTGTCAGTCTTGCCGCCTATTTTCGGGGTTGTAAACATGCGTTTTTGTTTACCAATGAATGGCGCAATCCACCATCGTTCATGAAGGACCTTGAGGAAGAATTCATGACGGGATGGTACGTTGCAACAAAGGAGGCCAACATGAGGATCCACGGACACTTCGACATAGACGACGATGAGTACATGAAGGAATTTTTGAACCTTCGTGCCATCAAGGACGCCGGGGTGGTTAGCACATCAACGCCCGGCCAACAGCCCGAGCACACACCACCCGAGTACACATCGCTCGACCCGTTTGACGACGTCTTCAGCCCAGGCATTGACGACGGTTATGCTTCGCCGGTATCCGTATCAGGATATCCATCCCGATTGAAAGCGACCGTCGAATCGGACGAAAGTGGTGACGAAGCGGACATCACGTCGACTATCAATGGCTGGCTTAAACCGGCACCGGTTGCTTCCACCAGCCAACTTCCGATGTCCAAGGTCGTACCAGCGGACTTTAGGGAAGGGAAGATGAGGGGGTACCAAAGCCAATCAGATGACTCGGATGACATCGATCAGGAAGCCAAATTCAAGTTAGGCCAGCGCATTCAAAAAGCCATTCTGTTCAGTACTCAAGGCTACCATCATTTCAAGAAGGCCAAGATGGATTTTGATGCCTTACTCGGCTACTCCGGCACACACAAACATAAACTGCATGCAACATCCACTACAGCCGTTGAAGCAAAGCCCACCAAGGAACAACTCGGAGTTGCCGCTTCGTCGTACCCAAAGAAACGCCTCAAGTGGGTCAGATCCCAGGATCGGGACGGTCAAGCCCTGTCATCGCCAAGATCAGTTATCGAAATAGACTCTTCCGATCCTGAAACGGCCGTCCAGGTTAAACCTGAGGCGGAGGCTGAGAAAAAGCACGACCCGCCCGTCATGACCGACTCCCTGCCGCATGATGCACCTGCCCCAGCCCTTACGCAAAAGGGTAAAACGCCGAAGAGGAAAGGACACCGGCCCGCTACTACTCCTTTAACCGAACAACCAACAGAGGCGTCGCCCTCAAACGCTGAAGTTGACGTTGTTACGTTATCGACCGGTCTGCCGAGCATGTTAGAGCACTCTCAAATAAATAGCGGTCGAGATATCCCTTACACCGGTGGGTTCAGTTCTACCTTTCTCACATCTAGATGTTTCAAGATGTACTGACGTCTCGATCTCTCAATGCATGTCGGCTGTAGAAACGGTCGCCGAGCGTGCTTTGCGCAACAAGCGGAGGGCCACCAACAGTTCTGCATGAATTTCTTCAAGCTGTCATTATGTATGTACCTGCCCGGTGTACCTTATTCCCGATATTAAGTCCTCTAATGCTGTACATGTAGATCTGCCATCATGTTTTCTATCCCTTCCTCTACCTCAGGCCACAATATACCGTCGTCTCTCTGCCCCCGTACTACCAGCTTTGGAAACTGCAGAACCTGGGAGTATCTACCTTTACCATCGTCTTGCTCGGCTTCTTGCGGAGGACCGAAATGCTCCCGCAGAAATGCTTTGGTGCTCTCGCTACTGATGATCGGAGGTAGCATGTCGGCAAACCGCTCGACCTGGACATACGGATCGCGCCTCGTCGGTTCTCGTTCTTGATCGGCATCGTTGTTTCGCAACCAGTACTCCCCAGCATCCAGCAGACGCACGCCTTCTTGATACTCCTGCCATGCGCCTTCCTCTTCCTCATCACTCGGCCAAGGACGATAGTCGATGTGAAAGCCATTATGCCTCACCTGTATCAAGCCTGATTTCAAGGGCGTTAACAATCTCACTAGTCATTTGTACGTTATATGGCAAATCTATTACTGACCCATATACCATTGTCCGAGCGGAGTCATAGAGCCCAAGCCCGGTGTTGACATCGAGTGATTGTTCCAGCTATCGATCCACATTCGGATCGTGTTGTTATTCATCGGAAGGTATACAAAATGAAGGCAGAAGAGATGCAGCGCGTTGTCGGACTGCAAACGCTTGATCTTCTCAAGTTCGAAGAAGATAATGCGGTACTTGTCCACAACGCAACGGCGGATGTCCCCCCACAGTCGCTCGATCCGCTGATTCCGTGTCGACTTCCCCTGTAAGAAAGCCCCTCGGTTCTCTCCTACTTGTCGTGTCCGTCGCCATGGAGGGCGAAGCCAAGTTTTAAGCTGATTTCATAATAGTCTTTTTTCATTGAAAACGTACCTCTTCGCAGCTCCATCTCCAGTTTGACGCCCAAATTTTCGCCACCATAATTCGCTCGAACCCTTTGGGGCCATCCCCACTTAGAAGTACCCTCCAGGAATAGGTATCGGACTGTATCGGCTCTATTGTTGTCGCTGGCATACATAAACGGTACCAAGTGGCTCTTCCCGTCTATGCCACCGTGTATCACTATTTTCCATCGTATAAGCTTATGGTGACCGTCTATGTGCCACAATGAATTGACAAAGGGCACTGTATTGTCGGCGCTGAGTTGTCTCTGTAGCTCGCTGATCGTACTGTTCCGGCTCCATTCGACGCATCATATCCCGGACTTGCTGCCTGGTGTGGGGTATATTCTTCTCCCGCAAATGACCCCTCGTCATTTCTACCCCAATTCTCGGCTTGTTCTGGGCATTGAGGTATTCCATCACGTGCTACAAGGGACAATGCTGTGTTCAGCTTACAGATATGCATGAATACATATAATGAAGACCTGGCTACCTCTTGTAACACCTCCTCAGGCGTGCTCTTCATTAATGCCCTGCGATGCAGTGACAGCTCTAAGCGGCGTCTGTAGATAGTTTTGGCCGAACAATTGAAGCTTTGGCCAATTTGTATATCCGTCATCTTCGCCTTCATCAACTCCTGCAGCATTTCTTTGCTGATATCGTGTCTCGGTCGCACCTTGCGTTACTGAAGAGAGGCTTCTAGAGAACCATTGAGTCTCAAGGTGGCATAATAGTGAGATTTATAGGCGGTTAATGGTATACGGCAGAGTACAGCCTCGGACAAGTTTGCGAGTAAGCGCTGCATGGACCCCATGTGGTCGGGGAGCTCCAGCGGATGGCGATTTATGTTTGAAAGGTATTGATTTACTGGCAGTTGATTTTGCTGGACGTAGGCGGCCACTGCCGTCAGCATTGTAAACACATCCATCGTTGGGTCCAGAAGATAGACGAGGTGGAATAGCTAGAGATACAACTACCGTAAGGAATAAGAACAGGTCAGAAGTCCGCCAAAAAGCTGCCAAAAAGCAGAGCAATCCAGCCGCTATATAACCTTTATGACGTGTAATACTAAGAACCAGCCCGGTGCAAAATCAAAGGACAGGCCGGTGCAGATTTCAAAACGAGCTGGTGCAATCGACAAATCGGTGTCCACTTAGGCGCCTCATACGAGCCGCACTCTGCCTCAGCGCATCTCGACACCCACCACCCACTCTGCCTCAATGCATCTCGGCATTATTTATTGTGGCGCTGGCGCTGAAATACCTCTCTATTCCGCTCATCACGCTGTCCGCCGCGGATAATTAACCAATTTACGCCTCCGCGCTTTCCCGATCAGTTCGATTAATTTTAGCTCGTGCGGTCACGTGTTGCCTGATTTTGTAGGATGAGACAGCCAAGTTGAGTTGAACGACGTTATGAGTTTGGGTAATAGATGGGACACTATACTATATACTCTCCTTTCTTCATACTCCCCATCACCTACTCTCAACATGGCCAACAAGAAATCCTCCGCCGCCGCCGTTGTTGCTGCAGCAAAGGCCAAGATCGTGGACAAGATCGAACCCGTACCGTTTCCTGAAAACTTCAAGGTAGAACAGGCCCGTAAAGCCGTTACCGCCTTGCTTGCTCATCATGCCAAGGAAAAGGAGAGGATCTCCGAGACGCAGTTGATGGCCAAGGATGAACATGTTTGGTTGGTCGTCAACACGAAGCAGATGCCAACAAAGAAGAGTTTGAAGCCGGTTCGAATGTGAGTATGGCGGTGGATGGCCATGCATCGCTTAAGCTGACTCGTTGCTTCGTAGTCCTCTTCCTCACCCTGCACTGCCGCCACCTCCCAAGTCATCGGTCTGTCTCTTCACCCGAAGCCCGCAACGAGAATACAAGGACCTGCTCGCCGCACACAACATCAAGTTTGTCGACCGTGTCGTGGGTGTGGAAAAGCTGCGTGGAAAGCACAAGCCGTTCGAGGCTCGTCGTGCGTTGATGAAGGCGCACGACATTTTCCTGTGTGATGCAAAGATCATGCCGTCGATGCCAAAGCTGCTCGGCAAGATTTTCTTTGATGCCAAGAAGTGAGTGGTATGTCACTTTGATTGTCTGTCCTTGCTAACCTTTTCATTGCAGGCAACCCATTCCCGTTACTTTGGCTAGGAAGGACTTGAAGGCTGAATTGGCTCGAGCAATCTCCTCGGCCTTTTTCCACGAGAGTTTGGGAACGTGCACGTACGTATCACTCGATGAAGTCGGAAGTGATAGCTGCTAAGTATCCCGTACTCCAGATCCATCCGTATAGCCACTGCGTCTCGAGAAGACCCGGAAGACTCGCACTCGGCGGACGAAGTTATGGAAAACCTCATGGCAGCCCTCCCCGCGGTCGTCTCCCGTATCACCGGACAATGGGACAACGTCAAGTCCATCGGTATCAAGACATCAGGCAGTATCATGCTTCCCATCTGGACGAGCGACATCAACTCGCTTCACATCGACGCCGACGAAAAGGTGTTGAGCCGATCGGAAAAGGCAGTCAAGCGTGGTTTGATCGATGAGGATGACAGTGATGATAGCGTGATGCACAACGACAGCGAGGAGGAAGCACCCAAGTCGAAAAAGCAGAAGAAGACGGCCGCCACATCGACTGCCACCGCCACCAAAGCGGAAGCCAAGTCCACACCCTCTAAAAAGGGAGCTGCTGCACCCGCCACCGCGGCTGCCACCGCCGCTACCAAAGCAAAATCACCTGCCGGAAAGACCAAGGCCGCCGCCGTCGATATTCCTCTTCCCCCAGCAGCAAAGCCCGCTGCGGCTGCCAAGGAGCCCAAGAAGGTCATGGCTGGTAAGCCAACTGCTGCTGCCGTTGCTTCCAAGAAGAAGGCACCTGCTGCCTCCGCTTCTGCCAAGGTCAAGCAGAGCGTCGTTGGCAAGAAGAAGGTGGGAAAGAAGTAGCGGAGTGCTCGTTTGTCGAGGGTTGGATTCTCCAGGTGGCCCTTCCTTAGTAGACTGTGGACGTGTTGTATAACATGTGTTCTAGCTGTATCATATGGGTCCATGGCTTTGTGATTCTCGACGGTTCTGATACTCGTGGGCCACGCATCATCGCTGGCCACCCACCATGAACGTCCGTCACATGGCTAGGAACTCGCCAAGCCAGCTGTTCCAAAGTATCCGAATATCAGTAGCAGTCGCTCAATCCTCCAGGTACGCAAGGCAAAACACGCGAAAGACATTGTATATATGAATTTTCACCTATTACACGAAACCCTTCGCTACTTAAACATTCAACGTGGCCTGCTTGGCATTCTTGATACCCTCTTCGTAAGGCTTCAACGCGGGCCTGACCCACTCCTTGACAAACGAATCGACCTGCTCGGGCGCTCGACCCACAAAAGTCGTCGGATCCAACAACGTGTCCAACTCGGCCCACACGGGCTCAAAGTACGGATCCTTCCTCACCCGATCGATCAAGTCGTTCTCTCCTCCTTCTTCCTTGACAACCGCACCAGCCTGGTGGGAAAGCACTCGAATCCTTTCATGACATTCCTGTCGGTCGCCTCCGTGCTTGACGATGGCCATGATGATGTTTTCCGTGGCCATGAACGGGAGCTCTTGGCCGATTCGACGGGCGATGACTTTTGGGTAGACAACCATGCCTTCCGAGATGTTTTGAAGGATGGTAAGGAGGATGTCGGCGGTGAGGAACGCTTCGGGTAAGGTGACTCGTCGGTTGGCGCTGATGGAAGGGAGGGCGGCGCGGGTCAGTGGGTTGGTACGGAATCATGAGTACTGCGAGACTCACCTGTCATCCAGTGTCCTCTCGAGCCACTGGACACTGCTGGTCATGAGCGAGTTTTGCTGCAAGATCATCAAGTGTCGAGCGAGCGAACAGGCACGTTCACATCGCATCGGGTTTCTCTGGAGAGCAAGGATTATATCAGCTATGTGTCCCATCTCGCTCCGCTCGCTCGCCGGGCTCGTCGCCCGAACCTACCTTGTAAGCCATCGCCGAACTTCCAATCTGATCCTTTTCAAACGGTTCCTCAATCTCCTTCAAATTCGCCAACAACCTAATATCCGTACAAATCTTATGAACGGTCGCCCCGAAACTCGCCAACGGACCCAACACATCTGCATCGATTTTCCTCGAGTACGTTTGACCCGTGACGGGGTACGCGTAGGGGAACCCGAGGAGTTCGGTGACCCGTGCGTCGAGGGCTTCGACTTTGGCGTGGTCGCCGTCAAAGAGGGCGAGGAAGGAGCCTTGTGTGCCCGTTGTGCCTTTCACGCCACGGAAACCCAGGTCGTTGCGTGCACGTTCAATGTTTCGCAAGTCCCAGAGAAGTTCTTGGATCCATAGGGTGGCTCGTTTGCCGACGGTTGTGAGTTGGGCAGGTTGGAAGTGGGTGAATCCGAGGGTCGGCAAGGCACGGTATTGTTCCGCAAACGCCGTCAATCGAGCAATCACCGTCGCCAACTTGGGCAACAACAACCCTAGACCTTCCCTCAGGAAAATCAAATCCGCATTATCGGTCACATAACACGACGTCGCACCCAGATGAATAATCCCAGCGGCAGCAGGCGCAACAACACCAAACGTATGAACATGAGCCATCACGTCGTGTCGTCGTTTCTTCTCCTCTTCCGCTGCGACCTCCATCTGATGCTCGTCGAGCTCGAGGTGGGCCTTCATTTGCTCGATCGCTTCGTCCGGGATCGGGAGGCCGAGTTCTTTTTCCGCTTGGGCGAGGGCGAGCCAGAGTTTTCGCCAGGTGCCGAATCGCATCTAGGGTGGGCGTGAGGGGAAAAGGCGGAAAGACAGAAGGAAAGGAAAGGAAGAGAAGAGGAGCAAGGACAAGTTAGAACGCGTTCATTCCCGAATCTGCATACTCTGCTGCATTATTCCTGCGCGCCAGCTCAACCGCTGCGCCTCTTCCAGCCTTTCCTGCCCCTTCCTATTTCACTGACCCTCCTCCCTCACTCCTCATCATCCCAGCAACACCGCACACACTCACCCTGTTGGAAAACAGATGCGCCATCTCCTTTGACGCATACCGACTTGAAAGCGGTGTTTGATAAGAATCCATGTTGAATCTGTATGTAGAGCGATTGGAGTAGTTGCGTGGATGTGATGAGGAAACCTACTTGGCTATCTTGACTTTGATGAAAACGCTCGGTCGGGGAGGGAAGGTGACAGTCGGGCCAGTCGGGGAAGCAGTGTCACGTGATTTAACAAAAAGTCAACTCGAGTTTGCTTCCGGGAGTATTACTCTATCGAATTCATGACTTTCTACATTACTGCGCCATTCAAGTCTTCCCTTTCCTGGCGTATCCTTCCAATCACCCATCGTCGCCACCTCTACCTTCACGATGGAAAAGGTAGAATTCCAGCTCGAAGCAACCCTTCCCGAACTCAAAGACCTCGATGAAAAGGGTCTTTTTACACGTACGGAACTCGCTCAAATCACCGCACGGCGCAAGAAATTCGAGACGGCACTCGTCAAACGTGTCGCTAAGCGAGATGACTACATGGCCTATGCGCAATACGAAATTGGGTTGGAAAAGCTGAGGAGGGCGAGGTATAAGCGGTTAAGGTTGGATAAGAGTGCACAGCCGAGGAGTGTGTCGTCGTATTCGATTCCAAGGAGGATTGTTTATATCCTCAGGAGGGCAACGGAAAAGTTTCCGTACGAGTTGGGTGTGTGGGTGGCGTATGTGGAGTATGCGAGGGGAGAGGGTATGGGGAGGGTCGTGAGGGAGGGGTTGACGAGGTGAGTCGACGACCGACCGACGATCGACGAGCGGAGCGTCGAGCGCAGCGAGAATATTCCCGAGCGAAGCGAGAATCAGTGTCTTCCGAGCGAAGCGAGAAGATTCCCAGGGCCGCCGTAGGGCGGCCGAGAATCAGTGCCTTGCGCCGCAGGCTACAAGTCCGGAGGACTCTTCCGAGCGAAGCGAGAATCCGCCATTGCGCCGCAGGCCACCAGTCCGGAGGACTCTTCCGAGAGCGGCGTACGCCGCTCGAGACTCTTGCTTTTGGCTTCACCGAGGCCGCCGCCGTGCGGCCGAGATTCAGTCGACCGAAGAGAAACTCTTCCCGAGCGAAGCGAGAATCCGTCATTGCGCCGCAGGCTACGAGTTCGGAGGACTCTTCCGAGACCGGCGTACGCCGCTCGAGACTCTGGCTTCTGGCTTCTGGCTTCGCCGACCAGTCGAGCGACGAGCGAGATTCAGTGCCTTCCGAGGCCGTCGTAGGATGGCCGAGCATTGTCACCTTACACCGGTCGCCTCCAGTGCGAGAAATAGCTGCACAAGTCTGTTCCAGCTCTCTCCGAGGTCGCAACGCCACTACTCACTCGAGCGAAGTGAAGCGCATAGACGCTCAGAAGAGCATCGGAGGCCGGACTTGACGAAAAATCGTCGCCTAGCGTTCTTTCGTTTACCAAGCGTGTCCGCCAGATGCCAGGAAAGCTCGGATTGAATGGTAGAATATCTTCAACCGCCGAGCCGTCTGCTAACCCTCCATACCCTTCTGCAGCGCCTTACAACTACATCCACGCAGTCCCGCCCTCTACCTCCTCCTCTCGCAACACTACCTCGACCCCTCCGTCCCCGCACCGGCCTCCAACACAGCGAAACGTCGCAAACAATCCACCCCGAATTTCGCCATCGAAAACGTCTCACCGGCGCGGAAAACCCTGCTTCTCGGTCTCCGGTTCATGCCAAACAACCGAGACCTGTGGCGGGAATACATCAAGCTCGAGATTGGCTGGGTCGAAGCGCTGCGACGGCGGTGGAAGGTTCTAGGAATCGATGTCGATCTGGCGGGCGGCGCGTCGGAGCAAGACGAAAAGATGGATCTGGACGTTCAGGCTGGTCTTCCGGCGCGGGAAGACGACGACGAAGACGCTGCACTCGGACAACACGCATTCGGTGCTTCTGGGGAAGTCGCGCGAAAGGCAATTATCCGTGGAGACCTGATCATCACCGTCCTCTCGTCGACGTTCACCCACCCAGTCCTCGGCAACGACCTCGACTTCCACCTCTCCCTCATCCACCTATTCCGGCGCTACCCGACTGGCTTGCGTCTCCGTCTCCTTGATGCCGTGTACGAGCACATTGAACATGCATCCGCACTGCATTGGAACCCTGTAGCACAGAGAACAGTCATTGAACGTGCGCTGTACGATGCGCCATACGACCCGGAGCAGGAGTCAAAGTACCGAGGCGAGGCGCAGCAGGAGGAACGGGTCGTGCTCACGGGTGAAGCACTGGTGGCGGAGCTCGGGAAAATTGTGAAACGCCTGCGCGCAAAGGGGTCCGAGGAGCAGGTGGACTCGGATCGGCCGCAAGATTGGGAGCAGAAATGGAACGAGGAAGTCGGTCTGTGGTTGTTACGTTGGGCCGGCCATGAGCAGGTTGTTGATAACGAGGCATTGGTGAGTCGGTCGCGCTCGACTCGTCTGATCGCAACTCACCCCTTTTTCTTCTACAGCAAGCATACCTTGTCGCCTCTGTCAACCCGCTCACCAAACCGTCCGCGAAACCGACGGAAACATTGCTAGTCCGACATCTCGAGTTTGTCCATTCCGTCGACGCTGCATCACCCGCGCGACCATCACCCGAAAAGGTCCTCGCGCTGACACGCACATATACCAGCCTGTACCCGGCTTCCGCACCGCTCTGGTTGGGTCGGCTGAGCGCAGAAACGGGCTTGACAGAGAACACGGCCGACCTCGCAGACGTCCACCTACAAGCAATGACCGGCGTAGGCGCTTCCTCTGAAGCCTCAGCCCAAGTATGGATAACCGCTATGCATTGGTTTGACGCGCATGTTCCTTCCTCGACTCGACAGGCGCTTACCGGAGAAGCGGAGATGGGTCCGCATTGGCGTCAAGCGATCAAGGCGGCGCGAAAGTATGTTGGGGATGTGCACACGCGAGGCGATCTTGGAGAACAGCTGTATGCGTCGCTTCTGCTAGCATGGGCGGAAGGGACACTTTCGACAACGACGCCGAGTGTTGCACGACTTGGTCAGGTTGTTACACAAGTCTGCTCACCTACGTGGGACGCACCGTACCAGCTCCTCCCGCCCTTGTTCCACTTGATCTCGTCACAAGCACCAGCAGACACAGCAGCACAAGTCGCACCACTTCTCTCTACGATCCACAATCTTCGTCTCGCCAAGGCGCGCAACGAGCTGGACCGAGTGGATGCAGTGCTGGAATGGGCATCGTGGGCCATGACCACTGGTGCAGGGACAGGTCAAGTCAGGCCCGCATGGACAGCGATTGAGAATCTGAAAAAGGAGATCGAAGCGAGAGAGATCAAGTCGGGAGTGGCGCAGCTCGAGGCAGAGAGGATCAAGCAAGATGCGTTGGCCAAGTTGGATTCAGGGTGGAAAGCTATTCTGGCAGAGGTCGAGGAACGCGCGGGGCAGAGTGAGCAAGACGATGATGTCGAGATGCAATAATGTAGCGATGGATAACAGGATTTACGGTCGAGTGCGACTATGATGATTACAACTGATTCTGTTTTCTGTTGGGTACTGTGCCCGTACAAGTGCTGGATTACTAGAGGAAGATAACAATTTACATGCTGACGACATGCCCTGATCCTACCTCATCTGGAGGCTGCTACTGCCATGTCTCGGAGGTACCCATGTAAGCGACAATTCCTGGAATCTGTGGTATTCGCCGCGAGTCAGCATACGATGCAGGTGCGTTTCATAGACCCGGTTACGTACGGTTCAGAGTTGTGTACATGATGAAAGTAGTATCCGGCTAGAGGACGCCACGGAATTAGACATGTCTATTCCATCCGTGCGATTTAATCAACTCACTGAGAACCGGCAAGGGCTCCAACGGCAACGCATACCCCGTCTTGCCAGATGCCGATGCCGCGCGGTTATGAGAACCTCGCCGAGGGAGTCCTGGCGCTGATGGTGATGTCGGGCTCGAAGGGACTCTTGTAGCGCTTGCTGCTGAAGGCCCGGCTGGCATCCTTTCGCTGAAGGGGTTGGTCGGTTGAACTCGGGATCTTGGAGGTGGACGTGGAGCTGATTGTGATGATCGCCGAGTGGAAAAGGCCGGACGATGCGCTAAATGGATAGAATCATTAGTTCTCATCGGTGCGACAGTGATAATAAACTACTTGCCTATAGGCGGAGGAGGATCGAAATCAAGCTGAAGATAGTAAAAGCCTGCAAGACCACCGGAAATTAGCGTACGTCCGCAACCAACGTCCATCAACCACTCACCTGCAAACGACGCCCCACTAATATCCCGCACTTTATGATCAGGCACCAAAAACCTCTCTTTCCAACGCATAAAGCAAAACGGCTTTTCTTGCTCCATCTCATGGCCCAACAACGTTGACGCCTCATCACGCATCGTCAAACCCGGTCGCTTCAGTTCGCCTTTTACCTTTTGGAAATGTTCAAACCGGGACCAGTGGCGCATATCGTCTGATTCCGTCGCTTGAGCCGAGTAGAACGCGGGCCCGGTAAGGAAGCCATAGGTTGATCCAATAATCTCGCCGGAGAAGAAGGTGGTCAGTCGTGGGTGCGTTTCCGTCAAGTGTGAGATGGAGAGGTAGCCTGAGATGGTAGAAGTCGGGAATGAAACGTCCTGGGGTATCGTCCGTTCATCAAGTTAGCCATGCCCCGCTACAGAAAATGATGAGACCACATTGATACTCACGAGAATTCGCACCTCGACATCATAACTCGACCTCCCGCTCGTTTGTTTCCCCCTGAACAAGCTCCCGGGGAAAAGACAACCTCGACCAACCGACGGGATCCTACGACGTCCCACTTCCAGTATCGGATTCGACACCACACCTTGCCCTTCATCAGGCAATACATCATCATCATCATCATGCGCAAGCTCCTTTCGCTCAGTCCGATCATGCGGCCTGATATCCGCCTGCTGCTGCTGCCGATGTTTCATGGTCGTTTCCGCGCGGTGTGAAAAGGGTGGAGCAGCCAGCACACATCCATCGTCATGCACACCCTCACACCTCTTCTCGGAAAGCGTCGGCGTCGGTATCGGCGACTGTGGCGTCCCTGGTACACAGCTAACCCCAGGGGAAAGGCTAAATGTTCCTCTATCGTTCGTGAGCAACGGCATCGACGAATCCGTTTCTCCTGAATCCGAGTACTGCTGAGGTTGTGATGGTGGCGGTGGTAGCGAGTCGATCGGAACGGGCTGAGAAGCGCACGGTAACATGGACCCGTTCGTCTCAGGCCTATCCTCGGCTCTCTCATTCGATCCACGTTCAGGCTCATTCGCGACGTCGCTGGTCTCTGATCCTCGTGGCTCGGGTGGTACATCCGGCTGGTCCTGCTGCTGCTGCTGCTGCTGCCGCGTTCCAGTCGCCGCAGAATCATCGACTGCTAGTCCATGACATTCTGGACAAACTGCATGAGGAGGAGCTATAGCAGGCATTTGAGGAATTAGCAGTGTGTCCGATTGATAGATGGTGCCAGACTGTTGGAAGCAGACGTCACAACCGAAAGAGAGGAACCTTGGCCGTGGAAGAGCGGCCGAATGCGCTCTTATACCGCTGTCAGGCAGTTCAATTACGAGTGATAGTCCAGCTCTCGAGAGTGCTGCGTAAACAGGTCCTTTCAACGGACCAACGACAATACACCGCCTCCAACACCTGCCTGCCATCCTGCCAGACCGCATATATCCATCCATGAAAGGTCCTTTCCCGATTACCTATGATCGAGTACCGGCGACACAGCTTACACATGCCTGAGAGTGGTGCGTTACGTGATTCTCATTGTCTGCAATCTGTAAGTGCATGACGACCGTTGACTACCCTTCGGTAGCTTTGCGTAAGACAGACAGTTTGCTGGCTAGTTGCCTAAGCCAGAGGAGCTACCAGACGAGGCTCAAACGTTGTCGCAAAGTTACCCGTTCACTAATCGCAGGACTGCTGCATTCGAGCGATGAATCCAGGCTTGTAACCTACGACACCAAAGACCGAGCTTCATTCCGGATCCCAACCTCGCTCTATACCTCACCAACAACAACCCATCTCTTTCTCGGTACAGACTTGAACGATAAACAGACCCTGTGCAACTCACCTGCTCCGTCCCACCCACCACGACCCTCCCTCTCTCCAGCACTACACCGCCAACACTTGTCCGTCGTCCTCTCGTCTACTTGTCCTCTCTCCTCTACCACCACCACCACCGCCGGAACACCGCTCATCGGATCCGTCACTGGCATTTCTCGTTGTTTTTTCTTGCGCGCCGATTTGCACTGGGTGTTGAGTGAGGTGCTTATGCACACATGGTTCAGGTTTGTTTGTGTTGTTTTCAAGATGTATGGGTTGTCCTGGTCTGTTGGTAGAATGAAGCGAGATGCTACCCTGTACTTGTCTTACCTTTTGGAATAACCGTAGTAATAGTCGGTCGATCAAGCCATGAATGACGCTGACATACTCGAACGATCGGCTGACTAAGCCCAAAGTAAGCCTCGGATCCGCTCCTTCGCTTTGGTTCTTGCTAGGCTAGAGGTTTCAACAGAGTGAAGAATTCAGGTCAGCGTTCAGCTTGAGTCCATATCGCCATCCATTCATTCATCTACCACGCCACACCACACCACACACACTACCACAGACAGAATCCCATCCAAATGTCCTTCTTCAGCGGATCATCTTCCCAGAGCGCAGCAGCAGTGCCAGCGGATATGCAGGCGAGAAAGGAAGAGATGATGGACAGGATAAGGCAGGAGTTGGCCGTGGCGAATGCGCAGACGTTGATTAATGTGAGTAGCGACAGATATGGTTGATAATGACGGGGTCGAGTGGAGAGTAGTGGAGGGAGGGAGGGAGGGAGGAAAGGCGGGTGATGCTAGATTGGGCGAGTAGGTCGCAGGAGCAGGCGGCGAGTAACGCAGTACAGTAGTGCGGTTGCGAAAGCTTTTCTTCGAGGACGTGGACGTCAAAAGATCGCAGGAGACATGCACGGACGGACGAAAGGACGGCCCGTAGCTCACATGCCTCCGATGCTCGATGGACCGGTATTTGCGTTCCTCTTCATCGAGCGGGATGCATGGCACGGTCGCGAGACCCAGTGCTTGCTTCCAACTCGTTGAGAATGCTGCAGGGCAGCCGGATAGACGGTCACAGCTTGCATCCACCAACACCACCCAGAGACGAGCGTAAATGTCAGGTTCTAGGATGCAGTGCCGCCGTATCATAACTTGGTTCTTGGTCGCTCGACCAGTGTTTCCGTGTCCACGAGCGAGGCTACTCTCGTAAACCACGCTATTGCGCCGTCTCTACCCCTTGCTCTGGCTCGCGACTACTAAACATCCCCTCCAGCGCGCACATGAGCTAATTCGCCTCTTGTTCTTCTTTCTCTTCTTTCAGAAAATCAACGACAACGTACGGTTTCCCGATAGTTCTTGCACCCCGAGATGCCGCTGATCCCGTCCTCCTCCTCGTCCTACAGTGTTTCAAGAAATGTATCACTCGTCCATCCACTTCCCTCGGCTCATCAGAAGAGGTACATCATTCCTTCCCGCCCCCTCCCTCGTCTCACACAGCCACTAACAACCCTCTCTTCTCCCCTCGCCCTCCACTCCCTGTAGGCATGCCTCTCCCGCTGCCTCAACCTATACATGGCAGCATTCGACCAAATCTCCAAATCCTACGTATCGAGGATCACGAGAGAACGATCCGCCATGGGCGTTTCCGGTGCTCCGGGGGGTGGATTGGATACTACGTTGTTGTAGAGCAACACTTGTACTTGTTCGAGGTGCGAACGTGGTTTCGTTTAGGTGATCTGTGATCTCTCGTTCGTGGATTGCCTGCGGGAGGATGGATGGGGAGAAAAAGGCTTGGCTGCCAAACACTGTATCATATGCATATACAATCAATCACATTTCCCGACTGCATCGGTTCTCGTGATATCTTTTACAATATTGACGCCGTGTGGGAACTCGTCAACCACCTTGTCGAAGGTTGCTTGAATTGCCCCTACATGCGTTGCACCTAGCGGTTCACATCTCGCACGCTCATCGTCGATACCCGATGTCCACACCTTGCTTGCAAAGGAAGTGAGATTATTACCAACCACAGTTGCAGAAGCGCCCGTCGTCCTTTAGATGTCAGGGATGTCTAGTTGTATACCTAGGCGTTTATTCGGCGAGACCGTGTTGTACTTTCACCGGGCGCACAAAGTATCGCTCGATGCGGCGTAGGAGATCCTCGGATTCCTTCTTGCGATGAACCGACCATGTAATTTCCGCGACGGAAATTTGACCCTGGAAGTAGTCATGCGCCTTTCGGGGGGTCTTCAGGGTCACCTTCTTACGATATGACTGAAGTCCATGGCCGCCTCGTGACATTTTGCGACTGACTGATGCACGGAAGAAGTTCTTCGGGGCAGCGATACGCAAAGCACTGACTGAGTGTTACAGGTGCGAGCTGTGCGAGCGAGAAGATAGTACGACCGCTGCCTCTTGCCACTTCTTCTTAGCCCACCCCTCTTGAGATTACCAACGCCAGGTTCCTCGCTTAAAACCCACCTTTCCTGCGAAGTAGACAAACAGTACTGACAAGATCGAAAGATCGCCTGTGAGTTTTGTCCAGCGTACATGGAGTGGTGCAGATGCCTTTAAAAGGACACAATGTCGACGTTTAGCCATCCTTGCGGCATCCCAAGTGGAACCCCCCTGCTCCCCGTATGTGACGTACATGGCTGTGTTCACCTTTGTCCTGTCAATAATAGCGATCGCTGTGAGAGATGCGTGCGACACAGCAGATACTATTCTGATAGCAGCTCTTTGCCTTCTGTTTCGGGATTCCTAGTAATTGGTGACCGCTTCTTTACTGCTCTTGGCTGGATCATTCGCCGAAAGCAATTGAGTGATACACAGAAAACGCCCCAAGTCAATCTGGACAACACTACCCCATTCCTCACCCTTGCAAATCGTGAAGATCGTCTGCTGATCGCTCGCCTTCAGCAGCAGCTCTAGCTTGCGAAAGAAGGGTCTACCGTTTGGGGGAACATCCCTACACATCATTTCGCAACTGCAAACAAGACAAAATGAACGCGGGGAGAAGTTAGAGAACATTCTGAAGAGAAAAATTGGGTCTTGGTTACAGAGGCTTCTTGCGGAAAGATTTATTGACGCTCACAACGACGAGGGAATGTGTGGTGGCGACAGGTCTCAACCAGAAGAGGTACTTCTTGATCTGTGGGTCAAAGACGTATTCCTGCTTGCATTCGGCATGGTCAGTCAAAGAATGTTTCCCATTCGCTCAGAGTGTTGTCCTGATATCGGTTTGCCGTCTTATCTCCAGTTCGAGCACTGGTTAGCAAAATACCATGTGGTCCACCAAGTCAGTTCAGCCGAAAAGGGGAAGATGCATCGATATTTCGCCACCTTGTTTCCACCCGAGATCAAAGCTACCGGGTTGCGGAACAATGGCTTGCGAGAATGCTCGCTGGATGTAGCTTACGAGGCCTTCGAGCCGACCCACCGGTGTCACTTGCTGGAGGGGGACCGTGATTCCCACTTCATCCGTGTAAATTATATCGCCAGATATCATTTGGGCAACGCCTGGAAACGCTTGTTGGATGCGGAAGATCCATACCGAAGCATCTTGGACGTCAGCCACGATACGTGCGAGTGGTGGAGAACGACGGTTGATATTCCTCATACTGACACCGCTGTTATCGCCTCGGGCTCTTATGGCGCTTCTAGACCAAGCCTTACAGTGGCATCAGAGGCAACTGTCGGATCAATGACGTTCACGAACTCGGTCGCGTTCGCGACCCAAGTTGGTCCACCGCGTTCACTTTTGTCAACATGTACCCCAACATGTTCCGTCTACTACTCGCATCCTGAGTCACCCCCTGAATCACAGCATCGCTCCTAGAAAGGTCATCAGCTGAATAGCGCCGTGTCCTACTGCAAGGCAGAGATAATGCGAGATTCTAGACATGGGCTCACGGGTCCGCTTGAAAGGCGCTTCATTCTTTCTCAGGTCGCGCACGCCAATCCTTTGCCCATGTCGGAGGTCTCAACATCTTGAAGGGCCAGAAGGGACGAACATCCCTGCAATGATTCCGGCGATATGCCTGAATAGTTGCCTCGTCTTTTGTCAAATTTTATATGACTTGTACATTCATGGTGTCATCCATCATCATACTTAGCATTAGTCAATCTGTCCCGGGGAGCATTGATTGCGCTCTCAAGCTAACCCATCAAGGCAGTCCATATCACATTCCTTAACCGGTCTCTTCTGATGCGGATTACTCCATCGTCGCGATGGACATATATACAAAAGGCATTCTTGTTCACTCAAATCTGTACAAAATCTAATGCATGGCAAGATAACGTAGAACGACTGACATTCGATTAATCGGTAAGGTTTCGGAAGGTTTCCTCCATATCCGAATGAAGCTGCTTAATCTTCTTGGTAATGTCTTCCTCTCCCTGGTCAGGGTCCTGGTAGTTGAGAGGCGGTTGAGCGGCTATTACTACGCAAAAGAGAAGCAGAATGGCTTACCTCGAACTTTTGCTGGTTCAAGCGGTACAGAATATCGCTGGTACCATCTCGGATCTATACATCAAGGCACGTTTAGCATCGCAAATGTACCTGGGGTATCAGCAGGCGCAACAAACCTTGTTGTAAGTCAACCCATTCTCGACAGCCTTTTGTGCCAAGTGGTGGTATAGAGAGTCTGAGGAGGAACGACAAGTCAATCCTAGGGCTCGGATATATGATATCGTGCTCGACTTACAAGACTGAGCCATAAGAACGGTCTTGTACATGGGACACATTCTACACGATCGACCAGGTAAGCACTGCGCACTTCACAAGCGGCAAAGAATACTTACCGGTCCCATTTACTGATACCGTTCTGAGCCAAGAAATCGTCCTGCATAACACATCTAAAGTGGGTACGACGAACCGCATGAGACATTTCGGCAGCTTACCTTGACCATACCAGCGACATCCAGTGTCACCTTGTCATTCTCACCCAACGCACTCTTTCCTACCAACTGCACAATCTCACTCAACGAGTTTTCCGTCTGCAAAATCTCCCGCAGTGTGGACCTATCATCGTTGAATCCCGGGTAGCTCTTTTCGTAGTAACCTTCCAGCACCTTCAAGTACTTTGAGTAGGACACGTTCCAGTCCACACTGGGGAAATGTTTCCTCTGGGCGAGTTTCTTGGAGAGACCCCAGAAGACCTGCACGATACCGAGGGTGGCGGTGGTGACGGGATCGGAGAAATCACCACCTGGAGGTGAGACGGCACCGACGATGGAGACGGTTCCGTTACGTTGCGGGTTACCGAGACAGGTAACCTTTCCGGCACGTTCGTAGAATCCAGCGAGCTTGGCTCCCAAGTAGGCTGGGTAACCTGAATCTGCTGGCATTTCCGCCAGACGACCAGAGATTTCACGTAATGCTTCTGCCCATCGAGATGTGGAATCGGCCATCATGGAGACGTTTTGTCCTTGATCTCGGAAGTATTCGGAAAGCGTGATACCAGTGTAAATGGAAGCTTCTCGTGCAGCGACGGGCATGTTGGAGGTGTTGGCGACCAACGTGGTTCGCTTCATGATCGGTTCTTCTCGTCCATCTCGTTCCAACGTCAACTCTGGGAAATCCATCAATACTTCCGCCATCTCGTTACCCCGTTCACCGCATCCAACGTAAATGATGATATCCGAGTTGGAGAACTTGGACAAGGCCTGTGAAATAACGGTCTTTCCGCATCCGAAAGCGCCTGGAATAGCTGTAGTACCTCCTTGAACACACGGGTATAGCGAATCCAAAATACGTTGCCCGGTGAACAAGGGCATATCGGCTTCGAGTCGATCAGCGACAGGTCGAGGTGCTCGAACGGGCCATAACTGCATCATCGTGTGCTTAGTTGTCTTTCCCTCGAATTCCGTCTCACAGACAATCTCGTCCACGCCATAGCTACCCTTTTCTGCCAAGTGGGTAATCGTACCCATCGCTCGAGGACCAAGCATGATCTTGTGGTTGTCGACAAGCGAGTTTTCGTAGACGGTACCAAAGACGTCACCACCGACAATGTGATCGCCGACAGAGAAGGATGCGGGGTTAAAGTCCCACTTGAATTCTCGATTCAGGGCCTCGGTGTTGATACCACCTGCAGAAGGTATGTGTTAGCCATGGCAAGGCGCATAGCTAGATAGAACTCACGAGGAATGTAAATGCTCTGCGACTTTTCCTGAATAGCCTTCAAAGGCCGCTGGATACCACTGCACACCGACATCAAATCAACTTTTCCTTCCTCTCAACTCCTATCATCATACCCGGCTTACTCGTAAATGTTTCCCATTAAACCTGTCAAAGCATACCGGTTAGCCTCGCTCAAGACGCTGCCACCGAGAATACCACTCACCAGGTCCCAACTCGACAGACAAGGGTTTACCCGTCCTTAACACCGGATCACCGATAGTTACACCCGACGTTTCCTCGTATACCTGGATCGTAGCCTTGTCTGCGTTGATTCGAATGACCTCTGCGTGTAGTGGATCTCGCGGTCAGTATTGGGTAACACAGACCTGGTAGGGCAAGTAGTTACCTCCTACAAGCTCGTCATGACCGACTCGGACCTATTTAACAAACACAATGGTCAGAAACTCGCTCTCTTCCCGATGAACAGGCTACAACGCTCTTCATAGCCACCAGCCCGCATGCCCTTTGAACGAGTAAAGCCACCGAAAGACTTACCAATTCGTACATACTTGCGCCTCGCATGTTCTCTGCGATAACGACGGGACCGGATACACCAAACACACTTCCAAACTGTCCTTCCCTCTCTTCATCTCGGACCTGACGAAGAGGAACGTGGAAAGGTAGGCGGCTGTAAGATTAGCTTATCTCTAAAGACCGCACGCAGCAGCTGCAATACGCACCTTGGGAAGATCCCGTTTTGCATTCTGCATAGCTCCGGCCATGATGAATGCGTTTGTTTAGGATTGGTTGGTGATAGACTGGCTGGTGTGCGGTGTATAGCTATGCAAACCCTATCACACATTCATCTTCAACCTACCTATGCTACCCTTGATCGACTTGGTAGTGACGCCATCAGAGCCATGACGCCAGCCAACACAGCTTCTCACGGGTGGGTTAGCTTCGGGCGCACCTGTAGTCGACTCGTAATCATGCAGTCGACATGATGAGGAAGCAGCGTAGAGTTGAAGGCGAGTGGTTGTTCAAGTGTTTGCAAGTGTGTTCCATACCGTAGACCGTTGCATATCACTCCACCACCACATCACAACACACAACACAATCAATCATGGCGCCGAAAGAAGACTGGGAAAAATACGACAAGAAACCCGAAGGTGAAAAGGAAGAGGAGAAGATTGTTGCACTCGACGATCAAGACATCCAGATTCTCAAGACTTATGGCCAAGGACCCTACTCTCTCGCACTGAAAAAGATTGAACAAGAGCTCAAGGACATTCAGAAACGGATAGACGAAAAACTCGGCGTCAAGGAATCCGATACCGGGCTCGCTCCACCCAACTTGTGGGATTTACAAGCCGACAAGCAGAGGTTGGGTGAACATACGTTGAATGTCGCCAGGTGTTCCAAGATTATCAAGGCAGGATCAACAGCAACAGGACCGGGAGGCGTCACAGCAAATCCTCTAGCTCGTGCAGCAGGCGCAGCATCAGCGGCGAATCCTCAGGACGGCGGAGGTGGTGGAAACCCCGAGGGAGACAAATATATGATCAATATCAGGCAGCATGCAAAGTATGTTGTTGGACTGGATGAGAATGTCGCACCGACAGATGTAGAAGAGGGTATGCGAGTCGGGTAAGCTGCCATTCGAAGCCAAGCTCCTCCTTCTCAATTCCAGGAGTACTCACTCCATTACTTGAACGCTAGCGTCGACCGGACAAATTACAAGATCAAGATGCCCCTCCCACCAAAGATTGATCCATCAGTAACCATGATGCAGGTAGAAGAAAAGCCAGACGTCACGTATGACGATGTCGGAGGATGTAAAGAGCAGATAGACAAGCTGAGAGAAGTCGTCGAGATGCCGTTGCTGAACGTGAGTTTCCGGATGGGCTGGTCACCGGTCATACTGTACTGATCAAAGTCGTATGTTCTAGCCGGAACGGTTCGTGGAACTCGGTATTGATCCACCCAAGGGTGTCATGCTATACGGTACGGCGTTCAAATCTGCCTATCACTCCTACTGACCACTTACGTTTCTTCATTCTTGTCTTTTAGGCCCTCCCGGTACGGGTAAAACCCTATGTGCACGAGCAGTCGCAAATCGAACAGAGGCTACATTTATTCGTGTGATCGGTTCCGAGCTGGTGCAGAAGTATGTTGGTGAAGGTGCGCGGATGGTGCGGTCGTTGTTTGTAAGTAGGGATCCCACAGTGTTCAGATGTTGTGTTGTGCTGATGCTTTGAATTGCGTTTATAGGAAATGGCAAGAAGTAAAAAGGCGTGTATCATCTTCTTTGATGAAGTCGATTCATTCGTGAGTAGTCGATTCGTCGCTTGCTGACAGGGCGTGACCTAACGTCCCGTCTCTTTACGCAGGGTGGAGCTCGATTCGATGACGGTGCTGGTGGTGATAATGAAGTCCAGCGTACAATGTTGGAATTGATTGTCCAGCTGGATGGTTTCGACAGCAGAGGGAACATCAAGTACGTTCATTTCAGTCAATTCAGGCGATATACCGTGCTAATCACGTCTCTTGGATATTGCTAGAGTCATCATGGCGACAAACAGGCCGGATACACTAGATCCTGCATTACTCCGACCGGGTCGTATCGACCGAAAGATTGAATTCGGTTTGCCAGATCTGGAAGGACGTGAACAAATTTTCAAGATCTATGCA
Source organism: Naganishia onofrii (assembly GCA_030039215.1). Classification (NCBI taxonomy): domain Eukaryota; kingdom Fungi; phylum Basidiomycota; class Tremellomycetes; order Filobasidiales; family Filobasidiaceae; genus Naganishia; species Naganishia onofrii. The sequence goes on along the minus strand of JASBWV010000041.1, from coordinate 109,430 downwards.
CGAAGGTGAGTCTCCCAGCTGGTTGCGTCTGCGCGTTTCCGAACTCATTTCTTGTCTGGTCTCCCCCAGTATGAATGCCGAGCGGGACATCCGATGGGGTCTCCTGGCCCGTCTATGCCCAAACGCCACTCCAGCAGAAATTCGAGCATGTTGCACCGAAGCAGGGATGTTTGCGATCCGTGATCGGCGTAGAGTGGCCACGGAGAAGGATTTCCTGAATGGTATCGAAAAGATTATCAAGGGTCAATCCAAGTTTAGTTCGACGTCATTGTATGCTCAATACAACTAGTCGTGGACAAGGGGAGTATATGCGGTGTTGTACGCTGGATTATCAAGCAATATCACGCCTGATGACTATTTGCGCCCAAGTGTTTGTTTTTTGTTGTGAAACTCCAGTGTTCTTTACCTGAGCTGCTACTCATCTACAATGGCTTGGTATGAATGTCACACCTGTACCATCAGACGCTACTCGTTCAGCGCGGAAAGACAAGATGGACATCACAGTCGATCAATGTGGAATTCCAGGAAAGCACGAGATCCATGATATGAAATATAGTCAACGGAGATTGCCTATTATTATTACGAGGATCGGTCTGACTGATATGTAATCGACATATGTCAAACAGAAACAGCTAACAGGGTTCTTTCTCGTTGGCGCTTCGAGCGCGGTCATTTGCCATGAGGAGCATATCGGGACCTCTTACGGAAGCTTTCGCCTTTGAAATAGAAGAGGAAAGAGAAGGGAATCATGGCGACTGCAACGCAACCCAGCAAAGTACCTAAAATAGCAAAGTGTCAGTGTCACGCACACGAGGTCCATCCAAAAAAAGTATAACTCACAAGCCCATTGAGGCTGCATGTTCGAAAACATCGGTCGAGCTGCCATCACCGCACCTAGAAGAGAAAGCACCATCCATCGTGTCAGCTCTCCCGAACCAAGGGCTCAGTCGTATAGCCACCAAAAGCGTACCTCCAGCACAAATTTATCTGACCAGTACGTTGGCGGCAAGGGCGCTGCTGGCATTGGCTTTATAGGTATCGATGATCATCTGGCATGTACCAATGAATATGACTGATAAAAGAGGAGTAAGGGCGTTAGAAAACAGGACGTTCATTACTGGACCTCTATCAACTCACAGACAGTGCTGAATCCGAGACCGAGGCCGCTGAAGATCGTGGCCCAGATGCTAGCTATAAGATAGTCAATATACTTTAGTAAATATGGAACAGATAGACGGCGAGGAATAGCGGCACTCACTTGAAGCAAGTCCACCGACCCAGCCCAGAGAAGAGCGAGACGGGCAAGACCATCCCTCCGATGATGAGAGGGATCAAGCGGGACTCGGGAGGTGGGCTTCTGCCAAGCTTGGCTTCCTTTGCATAATACCACGCAAATGGCATGGAACCCAGAATGGCCAGGGCGGTGCCCGCCAAGACCGGCAGGAAACACAGGCCGACTTGATATAGTTCCAGGCCGTGAATGTCTCTGTAGATGACCGGAAGAGCCTCCAGGCAACCGAAAAACACAAAGTATACCAAGCCGAGTAGCACGGTAAGGTAGATGATGACGGGTTCAAAGATAAGAAGCTTGAGTGCCTTGAGGACCACGAGACTGTGACGGAGGAGACGAGGAGGTCAACGAGAAGGGTAGACGTACAAGAAAAAAGGTCAACTTACTGGAGAAAGTCGTTCAACGATACTGATTTCCGATGGGGTCGCCTGACGACTAGTCCACCGACAGTTTGAGCTTGCGTGCCCCTCCAGACCCGCTCCCCTTTTTCGAAGAGGATAACGTCTGCCAGAGTCTCTGGACAAAATGCGCTAAGGAACATCAACATTGCGAAACCGATGATGCCGCACAGGTAGTAGTTCCACCTCCAACTCCAGAACTGGGAAATAGCCGAACCAGTGACGGGTGCCGCCATAGGACCCATGAAAGAAACTCCCGCATACACGGGAAAAGCGTAACCACGCTCGACGGGGTCGTAAATGTCATTCACTGAGCCGCCTGCTACAGCTAGGACAGCGGCTATATACCAGATGTCGGTCGAACTATCAATATACGCCTGTGGGGATACAAAAGGCGTTCAGAAGGGACATACCGCCGAAGAAGCCAGAGAAGAACCGGCAGGCCAAAACCTGAGCCCAAGTGCAAGAACCGCCAGTACCGATGATGAACGCCGAGGATGCCACATAGGTCACCAAATAGACGGGTTGACGTCCAAACTTTCCAGACAAGGGAGCTACGGGGAGTGCACCAAGCGCAAACTGAGGGCAAGTTAATCATGGGAACGAGGGTTAGTGAAAGACCGTTCACAAAGTGCAAATATCGGATCACCATTCGCGTGAAAAACAGTACTTACGCCAATCAAGAACAAGGCGGTGGTCAGTTCCGCGGCCTCGAGAGTGACTTGACATTCTTCAACCATGGATTCTGCGGTAGCGCTCGAGATCGCTGAAACGTAGGTGATGAGCGCGGCGATAGAAGTGATGTTGGCCAAGACGAAAGCCTTGTAAGCTGGTGACCATCGTCTAGGGTTGGCTGTGCAATTGATCGTACCAAATCAGTCGATGAGGTTGTCTGATTTGCGAATGCCCGACTTACCATCCTCGGTTCCTTCGAAAGAAGTAACGGTGAGCCCATCGCCTTGTCGCTTCAAACCGTACGCATTCTCTTGTCCCTCTTCTTGCACTCCTAACTCTTCCTCCAACGCATACAGGACAACTTCATCGAAGCGTGCCCACTAACGTGATGGAGCATGAAAGATATAGGTCAGGGACTTAAAAATTGTGGGTTTTGAAGAGGGTGGATAGTGCGTTCAAGATCTGCTGGGGAGTAAGCTAGACGTTTGCTGGGACGGACGAAAGCGACACACCGATGGTACATGTTAAGCTATATTTGTTATATAGGTATTCTGCGACCGACGCGACCGACAACAGAGAAAAAGAAGGTCGCCGATTTCTACGCCGGGATCGGTGATTTGTTCCTTCGGGGTTAGTAACTAGTAATGCTGCGGTACCAATACGCAAAATGGCCCTCACTCCAGCCAGTGCGCGGATTCACGCCGCGTGTAACCGCGCGCCAAACGGACTAGCCGTTCAGCTTAGGCCATTCGACCTTGGCTATTCAACTTTGGTGTCACTGAACAACCGCCATTCAACTTCCGTCATTCGAGACTTCGACCTTCGCCATACACTCTTGATTCTCTAAGACGCGGGAAGTGTTGCCAATACGGGATGGATATATATATAGCGATGTTTGACTTGATTTCACTTTATACTTTCTTTTATGAAATCACCCTTTTGGTACTTAACCTTTTGGAGTCTAACTGTCACGGGCAAGTGGTTTCTACCACGCAAGTAGTTAGCACCGCCGTTGTAATGGGTACTCAGCATAAACGATGTACACTTACTACTTAAGACGATACTTGTTATTACTTTGGGTGGAAGACGAGGGTAGCTAATCCTGAGAAGTCTTGCACTCAAGGTAGCTTCGGAATGATGAGGCAATCAAAGGGTGAATCAATAATCATGAAGGGCTATTACAAAGAGGCGAATGGACATCTGAGATGTATGAGGTCCCATGGGAGAGTAAGTGTCCCTAGGGCAATTGAAGTAAGTGAAGTAAGTGAAGTAAGTGAAGTAAGTGAACTTACTGAAGTATATGAAGTCAAGAAGTTACTAAGACCGGTAACCTACTGGGTAGCCGATCTGCTTTGAAAATGATCAAAATATGAGCAAGTGGTAAACCTCTTTTCCGAAACCGTATTATATGAACCCTTCCTATTACCTCTTCAAATACTTTACACTTATTATGATCCTTTAGTAAGGCTTGAAGCTTCAGAGCTAAGACCCTAGCTGTAAGATTGGGGCGGTCGGACGCCGTCTGTCCAGGAAGAAGCAGATCCTGGATCTCCGCCGACTTCGGGTTGCATGTCATCGTTATAAAGAGACTTATGATTCCTACGACGCGGACGATTCCCATAGACCCAATTGGTTCGAAAGGTTGTGCGCAGCCCGCCGGAAATGGAAGAGTGAGAATGACTTGTTTTCTGAGATTGTTTGGGGCTCTACCTGCATCGAAGGCGTCAGTAAAGCCACGGTAACTATCGGCACCAGTCTGTTTGATTCAATGCGACATATCTCAACTGACAGTGCTCCGTTTGAGCGAAAGAATCAATCAAATACTCTCGCAATAACTTGCCTGAACGTAACTAAATCGAATACTCCCAATTTGTAACAGCCTATAGATAGGGCGGACACAAAGGATACAAGCCGCTTTGGTATTGAATGTTAGGTCGAATATTGATGGGTAGTACCGTTAAATGAAGACTTTAGGATAGATTCCTAAGTTGAGAGTACTCTTAATGGGTTTGATGAGTCGGTCAAATCTTCATAAGATACGGTCTGAGCGATCTATCTATACATAGCAGCCAAAACTAACAGAAGTGTCAACGGTGCTCAGTAATGAGTCGCACGGTTTGACAATCACAAGGTAGAAGTTTACCTGTGATGCAGGATTGTATTGAATCGCTGCCTTCTGAAAGTCCACACAAGGAAGGAAAAGAGGGAGAAGTGATCTATATAAATGACCCGATTTAGATAAGGGCTCGTGATCGTACAGCAGACGAGAGCTGTGGGCCTGGATCATATAGCCATCTCTCTAACGCACGGCAGCGACCACGGAGCTTGGGTGGCTTTACTCTTGCCAGAGAACAACATTTCGAGAATCGAGGAGCGCCTACCGGGGACTTGGGTTAACTTGTCTTCCAGCGAATGCAGAGCCCACGAAACATAGACTGATAGATACAGTCTCCCAAAGTGTGCAGCGATGCTACATGGTTGAACTGCTCTAAATCCTCTTAATGACGCTCTACAGCAGTCACGTTCTCTCTTCTCTCATCTTTTCTTCGCGCAGCTTCTACCCGCATCGCATTCTTTCTCAATACTTCGGCTGCAGCGCGTGCTCTCCTTTCGCGAGCTTCCGCACGCTGCCTCTTTAGTCTGTACAGCTGCTGCTTCCAGCAGTCGGAGACGCTCTCTCCCAGCTGCCTCTGCCAGTCTCGCCTCTTCACGCTGCCTTCTAGCATCTTGGACCAGTCTCTCTTGCTCTGCGCTAGCTTCAGCTCTTACACGCTCGCGGCGTTCTTTTTCTCTCTCTCGCATTCTCTTCCGCTCTAGAAATACGTTGCCACTCACGAAGTAAACCTCAAATCCTCCTCCCGCTGTTGCTTCTCCCGCTTCTGTGCTTCCTTTTGAGATCTAGTTCTCCGGGCGCGAGGGAGAACGGCGTAGAGAAAGTACAGCAGTCTGTCTGAAAAAACAATGCAGTGCGGGAGATGCTAGAATACGTCTTGGGAACAGTGTAGCCAGCCATGTCAAGGCTCAAGCGAGCGTTAAAGGCAACCGATGTAAGCTGAGTAGAGGTCAAAGGCAGTTGAAACATGATTATGTAAGCAGGGTACATCGAGAGCCGAGAAGTGAAACCAAAAGGCAACGGATTTTATAAGGTAGTACTGTTTGACTTGATTTCACTTATTACTTCTCTTATGAAATCACCCTCATGGTACCTAACCTGTAGGAGTCTGACTTTGTCCTCTGCTTGGATTAGCTACGCAGCAGCTGCTCTGCCCTTCGGTTCAATAGTTCAGCCTACATTACAGAACAACCGCGCTGACCGGATTCTACACGTTAGCTGCTTGATCCTAATCGATCAACCGCTGGCTCTCGACAAGTAACCTCGTGAAAACCAGCCAGACAAACTGTCAAGAGTGAAGGCGGAACTAAGTTGAGGCTTAGTGGTCAGACAGGCAAGGCCGTCAGCGACAGGGAGAGACAAGACTACGAGCTATGTCAGTGGGCTTGAGCCACTAGTGATCACGTATAAGGGCAATACCATGAGCTTGACATGCGGTGTTGCTCTGGAGAGCAAAGATAGATTACAATGGAAAGCGGGAGCATACAGAATGCTCCATATACGTACTAATAAGATTGCTGAGGCAAACAAGAGTCGAACAGTTCATAAACAAGATTTTGCAGCAATGTAGCAACTCCAGCAAGTCTGGTGATTCTGGCAATTTGGGTAAACGTCCTTGAGATTTGAGTAATTCGGGTAAAGGTCCTTCCACTCCCTGCATGACTCCTTGTATGACTCCCTGTATGAAGATAAAGGATCCTTCGAGTTTAGCAGGAAGGCCTGTAGGTTGAAGGCGAAGGGATTTGATGGTGGATGTAAGTACTAAAATAGTACTGAGGCGGAATAGACTGTGTGTCATTCATGAACCTACTGTACCTCAGGGTCTGCATGTAGTTGCAAAATGGCTGTCGTAGCTGCTTCCACCCATATTTTCACTCCCTCGCCACCCCCAGCTGCCACTTTTTATCCTTCATTGCTTCAGTGCAGTTGCTCAGCTAGTTGTTGGCTGGTATCGAGCGCTCAAGTATGCTCCAAGGTTATTATGTGCTTGATACAAGTAGCTTTGCCCGTCGGGTTGCGGTTTGGTACGTAAAATATCATTATTCAGTGAGTCTTTTGAAAAGTCATAACGGACTTGCACAAGACATTTCAAAATGATTCACTTTGTCATATGTAACTACAGGCACCCTTGGTGACTGCAGAATAGCACGTCCCATTGTTCCTTCTGGGCTACAAGGCCTTTTCTACACCTTTCTGACGACAAGTTCCTTGGGTTGCAGTCGCGAAAGGCATCGTTCAGAGAAGCGAGGAATTTTCTGTCGTTCCTTTGTCGCAATTCGTGCTTGTCAACGGGGGCTCGTCACGCCCTCAGCCAAGTCAATCAACCCCTACAAATAGCGGATGTGCTGTGCGATACAATGTCTATCACTCTACACAGCCATTGTCATCAACAATGCCATTCTTCAAGCCGAAACCTCAACCACCTACACACCGCGACCAAACGGTTATCCCAGATCGTCAAGCCAGCTTCCTGTCAAGGTGGACTTTCGGATGGATATTTCCTTTGCTACTGGTCGGTTGACTCCCTTTAAACCAAGACTCGTTTTGCTAATCATGATTGCAATATGCTTCCCTCTACTTAAGACTGGATATAGTCGTCGACTCGAGGAGAACGATGTATGGCGCTTAGACGAACCTCGACTCACCCGAAATGTAACCGACACTCTCGAGCGAAACTTTTACGCCAGATGTCCTCCAAGTCAGAGACCCCTTGGAACAGCAAACCTCGAGTACTTTCGGAACGAATGCACCGTCATTTCGCACGAAGAGGAGAAACGAGAGACTGTAGATACTTTCGCTAGAGTACAAGAGAAGCAGAAAAGGTCGACTTGCCTTGCAGACGTCTTTCCCGAGAAGTCCGCATTCGACAAGAATCAAGGTCAGCATGCAATTCCAGTTAATTCGAAACTTTCCGCTAGCACACTATCCAAACAGTCGAGGGAGTCTGCCTTTCGGCCTCTCCAGGCTAAACCCTTGGTCGGTACACCACATTGACCACAAAATGCAAAAGGTTAGCAAAGGGTCTTTGACAATTGAAGCGGACGAGAACGGCATCGAACGTTTTTACGATTCTTCACTTTACAAAGCAATCTTCCTGACAGTACGGCGCCCCTTCATCTATGCATTGATACTCCGGATATGCGAATCGGTGCTTGATACAACTTCATCGCTTGTCACCAAGAAATTGATATCCTACATCGCCTCTAGTCATGCCTGGCATAATGCGAACGATATCACGCGTGCATCACTCTCGAAACCTGCAAGCGTTGGGCATGGCTTGGGCCTTGCGTTTGGCTTAGCAATGATGCAGCAAGTTTCCTCTTTGATGTTTCACAACTCCGCTTTTCGGAGCGAAGGGTGCGGTAAGCACGTTCTGTTCTATTCTCTCCATCCCAACTGTTTTAATCGCAAACTATGCAACCGGCCTTTCTAGGATTTCTCATGCGGGCCGCAGCAGTTGAAGCAATCAGTCGGAAGTCCCTCTGTCTTTCATCTCGAGCACGGGTTCTCCATACCGATGGCAGACTGATAACGGCAATCTCCGCTGACACCGGGTTCATTAGCAATGCTTTCCCCTTTGCAGTAGCCGCAATTGCAGACCCTCTTGTCATCATCCTTGGCCTTGTTCTGCTTATCGTCAATCTTGGCCCTTCCGCTCTTGTGGTGAGTCTGCGTATGTTGCCCTTCACGGTGTTCCGGAAACCTGATCGTCCGACCAAAAGGGAGTGGGCATCCTTGCATCAGGCACTGCCGTTGTAAGAGTGTTGGCCAAGGTCTTGAGTGAAAACAGGCAACACCAACTGAAATTAGTGGATCGCCAAGTTCGACTGGTTTCCGAGATCCTTTCGGCGATTCGGCAAATCAAACTATATGCTTATGAGAGCTATTTCATTCAAAGGCTTTTAAGCTGGCGGGCCAAAGAACTAGATCGAGTTAGAACAAGAATGAGAGACAGAGCTTTGATGCAAATGGTTGTGGTAAGAACACTTTCTCTTGCAGGTGCGAACACAAACGAATGGCCGATCGGAACGCTAATTTCTCTCTTTATTGTAGATTGATCCCGACGTTGGCAGCTGTATTGACTTTTACCACGTATGCTTTGAGCGGTCACAAGCTCGACACAGCAACCATTTTTGCGTCATTACAACTATTCAACCTCATCCAAGGCCCCCTACGACAACTGCCTGTCACTTTCACCAAGTTGACCGACGCGTATGTCGCTTTGAATCGCATCACTGGTATCTTGGTAGCAGAAGAGCAGCCACAGGTTGTAACTATCTTGAAATCTGCGGAATTTGCGGTAGAAGCTGTTGGCGACTTTGCATTCGAGACTTTCGCTCCCCCAGACCAGAATTACCAGGGGACGGCAAGATTTCCTCAGCTGATCAGCAAAGAAGAAAACCAAGTGGAACCGGAACCGTTTTGCCTTCAGGATATCGACCTTCACATCCGTCATGGAGCTTTCGTTTGCATCTTCGGTCGGATCGGGAGCGGAAAATCAGCCCTATTACAGGGCCTGGTTGGGGAAATGCGACAGACTCGCGGACACGTACGTTTTGGGGGGAATATCGGCCTAGTTACCCAAAATGCCTGGATCCAGAATGCAAGCCTGAAGGAAAACATCCTCTTTGGGCAAGAACTGGATGAAGTCAAGTTGCAAAACGTGATATATGCTTGTGCCCTAGAACAAGACGTGAAGACATTCCAGGATGGCATAGATACAGAGATTGGCGGTATGTCAAGTTGATTCCCTTGTCTGAATGCTGCTATTGACTCCACGCCACTACACATAAACCAGAACGAGGAATTAACCTTTCTGGGGGCCAACGAAGCAGAGTCGCCTTGGCTCGTGCAGCATACTTTAATGCGGACGTGATTTTGTTGGATGACCCCTTGAGCGCGGTAGACAGCCACGGTCCGTATCTCCAGGGTCTTGGGGAAGCGTATACTGATCGTTTCCCTATTTCGTAGTGTCATCGCACTTGGTCGAGCAGTGTTTCATGGGCGTTCTCAAAGACAAAACACGGGTCTTGGTGACACATCATCTCGACGTAGCAAAATACGCAGACATTGTCGTCGTCATGGACAACGGTCGCATCGTGCAACAAGGTGCATATCGAACGCTGGCAAGTACTCCAGGCACATTTCAAACTCTTATGCAGGAGTTCGGTAATTCAGATGAAATACGGGACAGCAACTTGCCAAGCTTCACCGAGGTCGTCTGTGCCCATGATTCAGAAGTATCAAGAACGGAAAAAGAGGTCAGCAAACTCCATATTGATGAGGAACGAGCTAAAGGTACGGTCTCCTGGGCTGTGTATATTGGTTACCTGAAGGGATTAAAGATTGGCAGTCACGTCGTCCTCGCATTCGTTAGCCTCATCCTCGGCCAATGCGCTCAGGCCGGAACGACACTTTTCCTCGGCTTCTGGGCTGGCCTAACGATTCCTGGATACCAAGATCGAGATTATATGGGGCTCTATGCTGGATTTGGTGTGGGAACAGCAGGTTTTGTCTTCCTGCTACACTATCATCTGACCATGGCTGGTGTTAGGGCTGGTTTCTTGATGTTTCAAAGCGCAATACATCACGTTCTGAGATCTCCAGTAGTATTTCACCACAGGACTCCGTCAGGACGTATCGTTTCTCGATTGACTAAAGATATGTCTACGATTGACGACAACTTGGGATCGCTATGGTCATTCTTCCTGAGTCAATTCCTGTCGATTTTTGGCGCCATCGCTTTGATTTGTTATGCATATGCATACCTTGCCATTGGTTTTATTCCTCTGGGAGTATTGTACATCACGTCTGCCGAGTACTACCGTCATTCATTCCGAGAACTGAATAGAATCGCCTCCAACACTCGGTCTTTCGTCTTCTCGCATTTTGGGGAGCAGATTGCCGGCGTCTCTTCTATTCGAGCTTTCCAGCAGCAAATGCACTTTTTGACCCGGATGAGTAACGCCATCGATTATGAATCTCGATTCATATATTTGTCTATCGTAGAAGACCGGTGGTTTTCTTCGAGGCTGGATATGCTTGGCTGCCTTTTGGTTTTAGGAGTCGGAGTCTTCGGGGTCTGTTTCAGAAACTCGGTTTCACCAACCAAATTTGCCGTAGTATTCACTTACACTCTTCAGACGACGTTTTTACTTTGCGAGTTGACCAAAAGAGGTGTCTGGTTGGAGAAAGATTCGTCTTGGCTCTTTCCTTCACCATGTTCGGAATTAAGAGGTAATCAAAGGGTGATTCATGGAGCACGAGAGCTATTACAATAAGAGGCAAAGTGCCCAGCTATATATAGTTGTCCAAACTGGGTAGACCCTCTTGGGAGACTGAGAACACGAAGTCTCCCAAGCGTAGCCGCGAAGCTGCAAAGCTGCCAAGTTACGAAGCTGCAAATCTGCGAAGTCGCGGAAGTGCGAATCTGCGCTGCTGCAAAGCTGCAGTTCTACATAATATTGAAATAGCATTGATGGCAAAGTTGATGATGATGACTGATGTGATGGCATCAGAACGGCTGATGAGAACAAGTAGTTGGCAGTAATGTTATTGATAGGCATTACTACAACTAAGCTATGGTTCTCTACAGCACGAAAGGCTTGATAGACGCGGGAGAGAAGGACCAGGAAGCTTGGGAAAAGAAAACGCACTTACCATCTATCCGGGACCTTAAAAGCCCCCGTGATAAAGGCATTGCCACTTGGATCATTCCCTTGGTCAAGACTTTGCAGAATTGCCTGTCGAAGGAACCCGCTCCTTCGCTTTCATGTCCGCTGCAGCTGAAATGGACTTACACCTTTTGTCGCGGGCCAGTAATCAGTCTTACGTAATATACGCAATACAGTACTGCCGTTGTATGAGGGATCCTAGCGCAAGTTATCATATACCTTATTACGTAAGACAAGACTGATATTTACCTAAGGTGAAAGACGAAGGATAGCTATTCCTGAGAAAGTCATGCACTCAAGGTAGCTTCAATATCAAGAGGTGATCAAAGGGTGAATCAAAGATCATGTAGCTAGAAGGGATACAACTAGCCAAAGGCGTTCTTTGTATACTCATTCTAGATACATGACAATCCTAGAGAAAACAAGTCTCCTAACTAAGGCGAGACGAAGTCAACGAAGTAGGCGAAGTTAACGAAGTACGCGAAGTTCGCGAAGTTTCCGGGTAAGCGAGAATAAGCGCAACTTGATAGAGGGGTTGGTAACTAAGGAGGCCATCACGAGAGTCAAGGAATGTACGAAATGGTATACTAGTATACGGGTATATTCGGTAACTACAAGCGAGTCTCTACACCTTTAATGTCCGTTTTGGATTATCAATCTTTCCCACGCTTGCGATCGAACCTCCACCGACGCGCCAACTCCGCTTTTGCCACCAAGGCACAATTCCAGAGGAAAGCAAAAACCGAGACATGATCGAGGTGGTGGGCACTCACCAGCACCCACCGACACCCATCAGCAGTCAGCACCCACTAGGCATGCCGAGTCAAACCCAGTCATCGTCCCACTTTCGCCACTGGTTCGCCACCGATTCGCCACTGGATTCTCCCTAGGGCCCTTGGGGACTCTAGGACCGCCTAGTAGCCTGGATATCTATATAAGGAGAGCTTTCTGACTCCTTTTGCCACAGTTGTAATTATCTTTGCTCCTTAGAGCAAGATCATATGTCGAGACTTTGTATTACATAATCCTTAATACAAAGTCAAGTGGTCCAATCCCACATTCGTCATACATTTCAACATCGCCTGTCTTTGAGACTGGTGTCTGACATCAAGTCCTCACCCATCCCTGACACTCCGCATCGACAGATGACCCCAAGTTCGCCCGAGAGAGAAGTCACAGCATCTCCTCATCAGACGATGGCTTTCCACTATCTTTACCCGGCAGTATGGCTGTGGGCTGTGGCGTCATTATTCAACCCCAATGAAATGCCTCGACAAATGCCAGTCGAGTGCTGCGTACAAATGGTCATAGGTAACCACCACCACAAGCGCAACCGCCAAGGACGACTTTCATACGAATCGGTACTCCTCACGTCCAAATGTTTCACTATCCTGTAATATAGATCGTCCGTTTGACACCGTTCTTCTTATTCTACGCTTCATACTTCTTCTTGGCAAAGACACGGTGCCATCGCTTCTAGATCAACTTGTATATTCTTTTTACTTTATGACATTAACTTTCATTCTCTACATAGCCACAGTATGGTTTGGCTTTGCTGACGACTTCCCGTCTCCACCGTTGTACGATATGTCTCTCTAGATCTATCCGCTCGGGATCGAGCGCGCGAGTAAGGTGGCATGGTATCCTCAATGGATGGCGCTATCCTCTGCGGCTACATCCAATAACCTGTGCGAAACGATCACAACGGATTCACCCGCCATAGTGTAAACACAGCGGATTCACTGCCCGGCGTAATGTTGTCATGGTCTGTTACATCTTCTTAGCTATCCTCCTGCTCATCCCCTTATCCCGAGTTCATTAAGTCTGGTATCGGGGGCTTTCGCGGTTAGTGACTGGAGGATAGAAGTGGCAGGAGCTGGGTAAACGGGTATTGTAGTTTCAATATATGGTTATACGGCGTCCTTGTTAACCTCAAGGGTACAAACAAAGTAACAAGATCTGTAGACAGATATTCGAATATAGACGAGGTAGAGTAGATGATCACTTGACCTTGATGCTCAGAATGAACCGCCGAAAAAGCGGGCGCGCGCGCGAGTTCGGTCATCGGAAGCAAAGGGGTTATCTATCTATGATCTACGATAATATTTTGTTATCGAAATTTGTTGTTGAAGGATCGAAGTCAGCTTTGTGCTGTATGTGATCGTCATAATGTCGTAGTTGGTCAGCTTGGTCCAGCCAGCCATCTACCATCTCCCGGATTGGCGTATAATTTGGAAGCCATCATGAGATACTACAAACTGAGCGACGAGTGTAGTTGAGATAACAAGAGAAGAGACCGACCGTTGCGTAACAGAAACAGACAAATCTCCGCCGAATCCATACCCGAGACCGGTTGACCGGTCGGGCATCGTATAGCAGTCGAATAATATTTTCCCGGCGATGGACGCATGGTCGATCGATTGTTGGGTTGTGGTGATTCTAAAGTGAACTGAACTGAATTCTTATACAAGACGATCCAGCGCATAGTTGGAGCGCAGGATTTAGTCTAGTCTGGACACCATCACTGTAAGGAATGAACGACCATATTCCCAAGATGGCGCCTGTCGACATCGCTACACCTCTGCCCGGAGCAGGAGAAGGAGCCAGAGCGACAACAACAGCAACCCGCCCAACGAACGGAAACAGGCGAGGTAGCTTGCTCTCCCGCGTTGTCAGCTCTGTCCGCAGTCTACACAACCCCGAGAACAATGCCGCCAACGATGACGACGACGACAGTGGATCCGACACCTCGTCCCTCCGCGAATTCAACCGTCATTTATCGCGTCTTCAATCCAATGCAACTGAAGGCGGATTCAATCTCGACACCGTTATGGCTGGAAAAGCCGAGAGAGAGCGCAAGGAGGGTAAGAAGGAGAGGCGGATTGATGTCGGCTGGAAAGGGCTGTGTGTGAGAGGTGTCGGGGCGGATGTGGTGTACGCTGAGGATTTGGCGAGGTGAGTTTGCGGTCGCGATGGGGCTAGGCTGGGCTGGGCTTGTATTTGTCTTGCCTTTTCCCCCTTTCTCTGAGTAACACCGTTGTCCTTACACAATCACGCAAAACTAACCGTCCGCCTTTTCCCGCATTCAGCATCTTCAACCCCGCTACCAAACGAAACGACCGTAAACGCGCAGCGGCGGGCAAACTCCCGAATGCGACGCTCGAATCAGCTGGAGCTGCTTCCGAAAAGCCGCCATCTGCTGCGCATGGAGCTGACCATGGTCGCGGTCACGGTCACCCGTCTCCAACCTTGTCGTCCGCCTCTTCCGATACCGTTGCAATCGCACCAGCTCAAAGCGAAAAGAAAAATAATGGCGCCGGCGCCACGTCCTCGAGCTCTAAATCCGAGTCCGAGTTGGGAAACAACGAGAAATACCTTTTGAGGGATTTCACGGGCGTATTGAAAAGTGGAGAAATGTGTCTGGTCCTGGGAAGACCTGGAGCTGGGTGTACAACGTTTATGAAGGTGCGCATATTCGGTCACTCTCAAGATCTCTCATATAGGCAGTGTATTGACTGATGTGTGAAGAATCTTTTTTGCTGGTGTTCCCTGTGATCTTGTGCCTGTCGTGACCAGGTCATCTCGAACATCAGACAGGGATATGCAGGTGTCGACGGAGAGGTCTGGTACGGTACAATGGATAGCAAGGAGGCGAGAAAGTATAGCGGGGACATTGTTTTCGTGGACGAGAACGAGACGCATTACCCAGAGTGAGTTCTTGTTTCCTCCCCACCCGCCCGATCCGCTCAAACTCGATTCCCGGCCTCCTACCTCTAGTCTCACTGTCGCTCAAACCCTCAAATTCGCACTTCACATGAAGACTCCGTCCAGCAAAGGTCGTCCAGAGGGCGTGTCCCGAGAGGAATACGAGTCGGATTATTACCAGTTGTTGATGCAGACGTTTGGCATTGAGCATACGGCTGATACAAAGGTTGGGGATAGTGCGGTGAGGGGTGTATCTGGTGGTGAGAGAAAGGTGGGTTTGAGTTTCTGGCTAGGAGGTATTGGTGGCTGATATCCTTGATGTTGGTCAACAGCGTGTTACTTTGGCTGAAGCTTTGGTGACCCGAGCACCGGTCATGTGCATCGATCAAGGATCTCGAGGACTGGACGCCTCCAACGCTCTTGAATTGGTGAAGACCATTCGAGCATTTGTCAATCACACCAAGTCGACGAGCTTCATGACGCTGTACCAAGCCGGTAACGACCTCTATGAACTGTTTGACAAGGTCCTCGTCATCGCTTCGGGCTACTGTATCTTTTATGGACCGCTCAAGGACGCCAGGCCGTATTTCGAGAACATGGGGTTCGTCGTTTCACCCGGAGCAAACTTGTCCGACTACTTGACCGCTGTCACGGTCGCGACTGAGCGAGTTATTGCGCAGGGCAAGAAGGGCGAGGTTCCAAATACCGCGGAAGAATTCGCGCGGGCTTACTGGAACTCGGAAGTCCGTGCGAACGCCGTCAAGGAGTACGAGGAATTCGTTACGGACGAGCGGACGAGGCAGGCTCGGACGGAAGAGTTCAAGGAGAGCTTTGTGATTCAGAAGAACAAACATGTCAGTCCGAAGAGTCTGTACACGACAACGATCTTTACCCAGGTCGCCGCAGCGACGAAGCGGCAGTACGCGTTGACTTGGAATGACAAGGCTTCTCTAGGTGAGTGGCGTCTCGGCGGCGGATCTAATGGTGATCAGCTTGACTGACGATGACCAACTCACGCAGGGATCAAATACGGTGGACTCATGGTTCAGGCCATCATCTTGGGTTCGCTGTTCTACATGATCCCGCAAAACACGAATGGATTGTTCACCAAGGCCGGGTACCTCAATCTTCCTGTCTGCTGTATTCGGGCTCGTGCTGACACGTTTCGTGTCCTTCGCTCACAGTATCCTTTTCTTGATTCTGTTGGTCAACTCTCTGCTCGGTCTCGGAGAGGTCGTCAGCAGTTTCAAGGGTCGATCCATCCTCGCCAAACATAAGAGTCTCGCATTGTACCGCCCGACCGCGCTCATTCTCGCGCAGGTCATGGTTGACATCCCCGTCGTTGCTGGTCAGGTCGTGAGTTGCGCTTGCGAATTTACGTTTCGCGTCTCGTGGGCTAATGGTTTTGGTTTTGCAAAGACCGTCTTCATCCTGCCAATTTACTTTATGAGTCAACTGAAGCAGACCGCCGGAGCGTTCTTCACCCTCTGGATCTTGACCTACGTCACCACGCACGCTCTGTTGGCGCAATTCAGGCTTATCGGTTACAGGTATGTCACGCTGTGGACCGACATTGACTGACAGTCATGGCATACTGATCTCTATCATATGCCAGTTTCCCTTCGTTCGACGGTGCCGGAGCTGTGTCAGGGATCTTGTTGGGTGTGAGTGATCGATCGTCGGATATAGCAAATTTCGACAGGCGCTGACACGGCCTATTGATATTTAGCTCAACATCATCACCATGGGTTATCTCGTCCCGGCTTCACAGTTCAAGCCTTGGATCGGATGGGTGAGTTTCGCTCTGTACGGAATACAAGACGTCTCCGCTAACATCCTTGGTTCACCTCTGCACTTTGCAGTTCCGATGGGTATGTTTGGTTCTACTCTTTGAAGGATTACGATCCTAAGCATGCTGACCACGATTCACTGCCTCTCAGCTCAACCCTCTCTACTACGCGTGAGTAGTAGTCAACCTTTTCGACTCTTTCTCCTATCCTATATGCTGACCCTAGAGAGCTCATAGCCTGGAAGCAGCATTCGCGAACGAGTTTGAAGGTGTGGATCTGCCCTGCGTCACGCCTTCGCTCGTACCGTACGGCGCCGGTTACCCCACAAGCGGTACTGGAGTCAGTAAGTAGACCGCTGTTGGCGTATAATCAACATGAGAAGACTGAGACCTTGTTTTTCTCAGCGTGCACCGTACAAGGATCGACGACTGGGTCAACGCAAGTGCTAGGGAACGCTTACATCAAATCCGCTTACGGCTATTCGGTGTCCAACAAGTGGAGAGGTGGGTGATGGAGAAGAAGAGAACATTCATTGTGCAGACAGCTGATTTACTTGCCTGCACCAGACTTTGGCATCGTGATTGTTTGGTGGATCGCCTATCTCGTCCTCACATGTCTTGCTGTGGAGCGGTTGAAAGCTGCGGGGAGCGCCAAAAGCTACCTGCTCTTCCGTCGGCCAAACAAACAATCAAAACACATGGCAGCTTCTGGTGCCGCCGACGAGGAGAAAGGCGCTGGTCAGTCGAATGTCAAGCAGGCTGCCAACGTGCGACTAGATCAGGATATGCAGATTGAGAAGTCGGATACACTGTTCTCCTGGAAGAACCTTAACTACACCGTCCCCGTCAAGGGCGGCCACCGACAGCTTCTCAACAATATCCAAGGCTACACCAAGCCTGGAACGCTAACGGCGCTTATGGGATCTAGGTGAGTAATCGATATCTTCGCTCGTCAGCTGCCGGCAAGGAGCGCTAACCGTCTGATGAATTGCGCTAACGCAGTGGTGCTGGAAAGGTGAGCACCTGAGCGATGTTGTGATGAATCAGTTTGCGCTGCTAATCGATCACCTCTGTGTAGACGACTCTCTTGGATGTACTTGCCTTGCGAAAGGAAGAGGGCAAGGTCGAAGGTGACATTTTGGTGGATGGCCGCGAGCTAGGTCCTTCGTTCCAGCGGACTTGTGTGAGTGGTCTATGCAGTTCACACCTGGTTACCGCTTGCTAAATTCCGGTCGACGTCGCTCAGGGTTACGTATCGCAAATGGACATTCACGAGCCGACCCAGTCCATCCGAGAGGCGTTCCTTTTCTCTGCCCGCCTCCGTCAGCCAGCAAACACACCTCTCGCCGAAATCGAGGCGTACGTGGAGAGCGTGATCAACATCTTGGAGCTCTCGGAGCTGGCGGACGCATGTATCGGTGTGCCTGGTGCTGGGCTGTCCATCGAGCAGAGGAAACGTTGTACTATCGGTGTCGAGCTTGTCGCCAAGGTAAGTAGAATGCTTTGCATCCGGGATCGGCGTTTACTGACTTTTGCCCGCTTGTACTCCCTTGCAGCCCAAATTGCTATTCCTCGATGAGCCTACATCCGGTCTCGACGGACAGAGCGCGTTCAACATTCTCCGTTTCTTGCGAAAGCTTGCGGACGCAGGTCAGTCCATGCTGGTCACTGTGCATCAGCCTTCCGCCCTCCTCTTCGACCAGTTCGACCAGCTGCTTCTGCTCGCGAAAGGCGGACGAGTAGTGTACAACGGACCCCTTGGTGAACATTCGTCGACGATGAAGGAATACTTTGCCAGTAAAGGCATGGACTGTCCTGAGGGCGCGAACCCCGCCGAGTTTATGATTGACGTCGTCTCGGGTTCGAAATCCAAGGGGAACGATTGGGCTCAAATCTGGCTGGACTCGGAGGAATACAAGCGTATCTCAAAGGAGCTCGACTCTGTTAATGAGGAGGCTAAAGCGAAACCACCGTCTTTCAAGGAGGATGGCTTGTACTACGCAGCTCCGCTCAGCATGCAGTTGAGATTGGTCATCGCTCGACAATGGAGTGCAATGGTCAGGACACCGCCGTACATTCTTGGCAGGTTTGGTCTTGTTATCGGCTCGGCCTTGATCACCGGACTCTCGTTCCTGCAAATGAGAAATGACGTCTTGTCAGTGCAGAATCGTCTACTCGCTGTCGTAAGTGCTGTCTCGCCGCCGACTTGCCGGGCTTCGCTGACGGAATCTGTAATTGCACTCCTCAGTTCAATGCCATGTTCGTTGCTCCAGGAATGTTCAATATCATTCAACCCTTTTTCATCGGCGCTAGAACCTTGTACCAGACCCGAGAGGCGCCGAGCAAGATGTTCGGTTGGTTTCCCTGGACAACGGCCATGATCATCACCGAGATCCCCTGGATGTTACTGGCAATGACCGTGAACTGGACTGTTTGGTACCTCATCGTATGTATACGTGCAACCGACCATTTATTTGTCGACGGAGTCTGACTTTAACCTTACAATCCGGCAGACTTTCCCAGTCGGCCAAATGACTGACCCAGCTCACGCTGGTGCATTCTTCGTACAAGCGATGATTTACGGATTGTGGATCGCCTCGTTCGCCCAACTCGTCGCCGCGATATGTCCTACGCCTGAATCAGCGGCGTTGCTGAACTCAGTTCCTCTTGGGTGAGGCTGAGATGACCCAATTGATCTGCGCCTCAACTGACATGTTTGAATCACCTTGTTTCAGTCTGCTGTCTTCTTTCTCTGGTGTACTCGTGCCGTACGCTCAGATTACCGCGTTCTGGAGATACTGGTTGTACTATCTTGATGCTTGGTAAGCGACGGCCCGATTGTTCTCGAAGGGGTCATGGTGCTGACGTTGTTTATCTACAGGACGTATATTCTTGGCGCCGAGGTCTTCTTCGTGAACCACAACGTCGAGATATACTGCACCGAGGACCAATTTTCGACGATGGTTGCACCAGCCGGTCAGACATGCGGAGGTGAGCGGAAGAAGGCTCCCGTTGCGCTCATACTTCCCTGTAACTGACAATGGGTCTTACTTGCTTTTCCTTAGCCTACCTGTCCAGTTTCCTCGCGTCAGCGGCTGGCTATGTCGACAATCCAAATGACACCGGCACTTGCAGGTACTGTCAGTACAGGAACGGCGATGAGTACCTCGCGACTGTCAACTTGTCACCGTCCTACACGGGCTGGAGGAACGTCGGCATCTCGATGATCTTCGTGATGGCGCAGTGGGCTGGCATCTACGCTGTGATGGCGTACAAAAGCAGGGACAGGAAGAAGCGATAAGATTGTGACGGGGAGTGTAATCCTTAACCATAGATCCATAGACAACCCCCCGTAACGGGTATAGACAATCATATAAGATATCCACAATGCTTGGCCTCGTTATTCAGTTGGATGTCCCAGTCTTTCGGATATCATCACAACACCGTCACCATCTCAGGATGTCAGGGTGTTACGGCTTCGAGAGGGGGGAAATTCTGCTGCCATTGAAGCGATTTGATTGACCGGTCCATATCTAGATCATTGACCTGCCTCGCGTTTATTTCCGTACGGTCCTTAGTTGCATTCGTCCTCAATTCCTGTTCTATAGGGCAAGTCCTGCCTCTCTCCACACCGCCATCTCCACCAACCCTTCAGGCTCCCTCCTACTAGCTTCACGTCGGGCGCTTGCAGGAAAACTCGACTCGTATGGACTCATAATGACCGGGTCCACATTTTGCCTGTCCGATGTCCGATGCGTCGCATAGGGTGAGGTGTCACTTTCTTGCCACTTTCCTCATCTTACGCTTCATATTATTACTTGTAAAAGACGCGGCGCCAGCTTGTCCCGCCGCTCAACCGCTCAACTTGGAATCTCTGTACTTTATGGAGCTCATTTTCATTCTCTGCATTACAAAAGCGTTCTGCAGAAGATTTACTGTCTCTGCAGTTGTGCGATAACATTGTTGATCGTGGTTCCACCTCTGATAGCTAGGTCCCAAAGATCTGGGACAGAGTCTGCCCGAACTCTTGATGCGTGCGCGCTCCCTACCGACTTCACAACTTGTGATGCCATCTCATCGGCCGCGCAGCTCCATGGTGATCTTTTCTATCAGCGCACGTTTCTGATACTGCTCCCTGCCCAATATCCGGATTTGCTATTAGGGAGGTATCAGCATCATTGCTTTCGAGCGGGGCGAGGGGGAAAGCTGCGCAAAGGACGGTATTCACCTTTAAGAACCTGTCCAGATCTATCCGCTCGGCGTCGAGCGCGCGCGTTAGGTGGTATATGGTATCCTCGATTGCGTTGTCCTCTGCGACTAGGTCGATCAACCTGTGTCAAACGGTGCATTGTCAGCGCAATGCCTTCGAGGCCATTGAGGACGAGTAACGTCTGCAGCTTACTGGTTATGTACGATACTGATACTACAGACGACCTCATCCACACTGACCTCCCCGCGCGCTTGCAGCTCTTCGCACCGCTTTTCGCCGGCGGTTACGACTGCACCAACACGGTTTACAACACCTTCGCAGACTCCGCGAACAGCCTCCAGCCTTGCCATCTCATCCTGTATCGCAGGCGCGCCGGTTTCCAGATCCGCTCGAACGGATTCAAGTTGCGTGGTTTGTGAGCCGAGGTGGGCGAGAAGGTGCGGTAGCCGGTTTTGCAGGTGAGATGCGAGGAGAGAATGTAGGTGCAGCGTTGCCGGCGGTAGTGGACGAGCAGGAGCATGCGGATCCCCCTGTCCAGGTAGCGTGTTGACGGGCAATGGAGTGGAAGCGCTACGGGCTGCACCCTGCGGTGTACCCTCCTCCTCATCCGAGCTCAACAAGTCTGGTATTGGAGGCTTTGGCGCCGTCCGTGGCTGGAGGACAGGAGCAGCACTCTGCTGCCGCTGCGGTGCTAGCGGGGAAAACTGCTGTTGCTGAGCCGGCTTTCCAGGCACGTAACCATTGACGGGACGAGGGAACGGTGCCATTGGGCCGCCGTAAATAGCACTAGGTGGAGCTGCACGTGCCAACATGGCTCCCTCCTGTGGTTGATGTGGGTAGTAACTAGGGCCGGCTACCTGGGATGGGTCATGGGCCCTCTGCGGCCCGGATATCGGGTTGCCATTCGGGACCGGTCGTAGCGGTGATCCGGGACTGGAGACAGGGCCCAGAGGAACAGAGCCCTGCCTTGCGTGTGTACGGAGAGGCGAAGGAGGAACAGGCGGCGGGCCGCCACTCGGAGTTGGTACGGCAAAAGCAAGTGCCGTACCCTGTGGCAGCCGCGGTTGTGGTTGTGGGATATGTACAGCTAGGGGCGGTGGGTGACCGAGTACAGTTCCAGTGGGTTGGTAGACCGGTAGTTGATCGATCGATTGTTGACGCGAGGGGTGAAGCGCTGCCGGTCGCTCTGGTGGCGGCGGAGGCTGGTTATGCGCTATCGGCGGGGTCTGCGGTTGTTGCGGGGCCGGTGCAGGACGAGAGGTAGTTCCTGCTTGTGTCGGGGGTGGACGTGCGTAGACCGGTGGTTGCGCCGAGAAGATTTGTTGTAGGTTGGTGAGAAGGCCTGCCAGCGAGTGTCCCTGCGAGTGACAATATATAAATGGGTTAATTCACTTGATCATTTCAGGAACGCCGGCCGTCGAGTCGTGCGTGTCACGAAACATGTGCAGGTCTGGCCTTTCCTCGAGAATGGTATTGCAAAGGTAGAGGATAGAGCCTGCAGTAGCGGCGTGGAGAAAAGAACAAGAAACCCTGGTTTGGGCGCCGCAACGGCGCCAACTCGAATGCAATTATTCTGCCTTCACGACCGCAGAAGTACAAGCATTGTCGAGCGGACGTATCTTGTTCCCAATAGACGTCATCACAAGAGACTCGGGCGGCGTGGCTCATCAGTCATGACTGCCGACGTTAGACCTCGAGCGCAACGACAATGCCTCGCACGACTCAGCCATTTGGCTTTCTGCTCGACCTCTGATGAAGGGCTGCAAAGGCTTCGTTCGGGCCAAAACCTTTAGCTCTTCGCGCTTTCCCCGTCATACATCGGAGAAAAGGGATGAATAGTGCTCCTTCCCTGCGTGCGTCATCATCGACTCAATCGACGTGACCCTTGAAGCGATTATTGCCAAACAAACCGGGCACGGCAGCATGTCCACCTTTTGTAGGTCGTTCATGATGATTAACCGGGAGCCACCCTGAGGCAAAGTTCGAATGTTGCTCTCTTGCCAGTCAAGGTGAGAGCTTGTTGGCATAAAGGAGACAATGGTGCTCGAGGTTGCGCTCGTCGGCACAGCTGATCGAGTCGCTCTCGGATGACGAACGCATACTCGCTGGTGAGAGTGTCCCTGAGAGACAGTCCTGATAGGGACCAAACCTCCAGGCAGCGCTTGGTCGATGATGCCTCGAGAGACTGAGACGCATACAATCGAGTCTTGCACGGCTTGGCGCAAGCTCTGGCTCTGCGTAGCCAATAAAGGCGACCCTCCATCGTTGGCCACCCTTGGATCTTGCCGCTCACTGTCGTCCGCGGCGATGTTGACAAGGTCCTCGCGGGACGGCCTCGAGCGAAGGGAGAATCTCCCCGCGGCCCTCGGGAAACGCTGACTTGCGCGCTTGTACGCTGGGTATAAGGCGACGACGCTCATTCGTCCCGCGTTGGAGAAGTTGCAGCCTCTTGATCTCACGCCAAGTCGTTCGTTGGCTCGGTGCAAAGATCCTTCGCAGCGCAGGAAGAGACGAAAATGATGCTCGCGTTCGAAGGCGACGACTCTCGGCCAGCCTGGGACGACGATGACGAGACGTGGACACAGACTCCGGCCTACGCCGCTCACAGACCACGAATCTCGCTTGCGGGCGTCAGAGGCGACTACATTCGAGCGGCATACGCTGCTTTGAAGAGTTGGCCAGACTCGTGGCGTGCTGCGCAGTCACTGATGCTGGCTTTTCGCTCGACTCCATGCTCGGCCGTAAGACAGCGTCCTGGGTGAAGCTGGAAGAACCAGGTGCTCTAGTAGGATGTGAGACTCTCGAGAAAGTCTCCGGACCCGTAGCCGGCGGCGCAATCACTGGTTCTCCCCTCACTGAACTGACTCTCGGCCGCACGGAGCCTCCTCGGTGAATCCAGAAGCAACAGTCTCAAGCGGCCTAGGCCGCTCTCGGAAGAGTCATTCCGAGTGGATGCCAGCGGCGCAAGGCACTGACTCTCGACCGCACGGCGGCGTCCTCGGCGAAGCCAAAAACAGTAGTCTCAGCCGCCATACGGCGGCTTCGGGAAGAGTCCTTTGGACTCGTAGCCTGCGGCGCAGTCACTGATTCTCGGCCGCCCTACGGCGGCCTCGGGAATCTTCTCGCTGCGCTCGGAGGACACTGATTCTCGCTTCGCTCGGAAGGCACTGACTCTCGGCCGCACGGCGGCGGTCTCGGCGAAGCCGAAAGCAGTAGTCTCAGCCGCCATACGGCGGCTTCGGGAAGAGTCCTTTGGACTCGTAGCCTGCGGCGCGACGCACTGATTCTCGGCCGTCCTACGACGGCCTCGGGAAGCGCTGATTCTCGCTGCGCTCGGAAGGCACTGACTCTCGGCCGCGCGGCGGCGTCCTCGGCGAAGCCGAAAGCAGTAGTCTCAGCCGCCATACGGCGGCTTCGGGAAGAGTCCTTCGGACTGGTAGCCTGCGGCGCAATCACTGATTCTCGGCCGCCCTACGGCGGCCTCGGGAATCTTCTCGCTGCGCTCGGAGGACACTGATTCTCGCTTCGCTCGGAAGAGACTGATGCTCGCTTCGCTCGGAAGACACTGATTCTCGCTTCGCTCGGAAGAGACTGATGCTCGCTTCGCTCGGGAATATTCTCGCTGCGCTCGATGCTCCCTCCTCTCTCCTCCCTCCTCGCTTCGCTCGTCGGTCGTCGGTCGTCGGTCCCGGACTCACCTCGGACTTTTTCTCCCACTCCCTCACCCCACCTCCCACCACCCTCCCTCCCGGCTCAACCTCCTCCCCCCTCCTAACCGCCATCTCCCTCGTCGGCTGCACATACACCATCGGCGGCCTCCTCGGATACTCTATCGGAAACCAAATCCCAATCGGAATATGATACGTCTGCGCGCGGTAGGTGATGGGTATTGTTCCATGGAGTTGCAGTAAAAGATGAGTCTGTCCCGAGTCGTACGCTGCACCGGCAAACCCACGCGAGGAGATCAGCACACCACTCAATAGGATGGAAAGTAAACGAAAGAAAAACACACGTACTATACGCATCCGTCTTTACCTGCAACGTCGGAAACTTGTCCAACGCATCCAAGACCTCTCTCGTCAGATCACCCGAAGAAGGGTACGGCACAAGCACGCGCGCCAGCCATTCCTTGATTACCTGTTGTTGGTTCGGTGGCATGGTGTTGCCTTGTTGGTGGTGATGTTGGTGGGTGTAAGAGGAAGGAGGAAGCTATCAAGATAAAGAGTCGGTTGGAGGAGGAAGGGTAGTCGTCATCCCACCCGGACCGGCTTACATAAGCGACCTTCCCTGCCTCCATTCGATCGCTTGCCCCTTTCCCCTCCACCTCCACTTTCCCATGTAAACCTCCTTCGTTCCTTCCTTCCTTCCCCTGCTCGTTTCCCCTTTCCCCTTCTTGTGCCACGTAACAATGTCCATCACATACACCATCCACTCCCAACCCCGGCTCTCTTCCCTCGCGCTTACGCTCACCATCACCGACCCGTCGATACTGCACGCGACGGCGGGTGCAAGTATCGATGTGGTAGGGACACTGCCGGGTTCGGAGTTGGAGATCAGTTTTAACCGCCGGGATGGGTTTCATACGCAAGCAGCACGAGCAGCGGTTCGTGTAGTTGTTCCAGTACCTGGTCGACTAGTACCGCAGCAGCAACAACGACAAACGATCTCTCTCAACCCACCACCACAAACAACATACGAACTCACGATCCCTTGTCTCCCTCTTCCTCTTCCATCCACACAAGACACCTCCACCTCCTCTTCTGCCGGAGACCGACGCCCAGCCAATAACGACAACAGACTCGATATCCTCCTCCCGCCTCTCGGTGCAAAAACACTCAACGACGCACATGTAAGGCAAGCGAGATGTAAATCTTGTTCCGAGGTTGCGTGGGACTGTGCTGTGGAATCGGGTGGTGTCGGTTTCGCGGACGGGACGGAACACCGAGATTTGCGATTGGACCCAATGGCGGCGGCGACGACGACGACGACGACGACGGTAACGAGCAATAACGGGTACCTAGAGCCGGGAAGGAAACGACCCCGTATTTCCTCCTCACAACCACCCTCCACCCCCTCCTCCCCACCACCCTCCGCATCCGCATTCCAATTCCGCGCACTCCCTTCCACGCACTGGCACGAATCAAGCGAAGCATGGCTCTGCCATCCTTCTGGTGCATTCACAGCAAAGATCCAGAAACAGGTGGAGAGCGGTTGGTGGCCTACTTGTCGGGTCGGGTTGGTGGGTGAGCGGTGGGTGGGGTTGGCTGTGCTCGTGCCTGAGGGTGGACGAGGAGGGGAAGAAGAAGGGTGTGTGGATGGTGGGGTGGGTGGAGGAGATGATGGAAAGATGGTATGTTTGTTGCCGTCATGGATTTCTTCTTTCTCTTTCTTTCTTTCGTTTCTTCTTTCCCTCGTTTTCGTTCCTTCTTTTCATTTTCTATTCTTCCCTTCCATGCCCTTTGTACATCTCCTGTCGAGGAGGGCACACGTAGACTCGTATATATATACAGTCAAAACACAAAAGACAGCCAAAAGTATCGTTCGAATACAGCGGCGGTGTTGTCATCGTCGTCCTCGTCGCCGCCGTCCTCTTCCTATCGGTTCAAAGCGTCCGCCAACCGAAGAACGGTTCTACCGTTTCTCTTCTTGTTCGTTTCTTTCGAGAGGCGGTAGGTAAATAAGGAGGACGGTAGAGCACTTTTTTTGGCTCCTTCCGCTGTTGGACAAATCCCGTATAGCATGGCTTCGGGCTGGTGCGGTTGCAAGAGCGCTCGGAATGGTGGGACGTGAATGCTGGTCATCTTCCACGCAGCGCGGGCAATACCATGTGTGTCCCTCTTGTTCTACTTCAATGCGGCGGCTGGGCGCAATAGATCGACGGGCCGCAATCTTGGTGGTCGATCCTAGCCGATTGTCGTACCAGGACCCCTTTTTTCTGGTCTACGTGCTCTGTTTTACGATCCCGTGGACGGATCGTCGGCTGTAAACTCAGCCGCTAAAACGAGAGTCGCCTTTTCGCTCCGGCTTCATCCTGAAAACGACGTGATCGTTCTTGGCTTTTCCTTCCCCTTCCTTTCCTCCCTCCGAGAACAAACGGGCAAAAAAGAAGGTCCCTGCTTCGCGCGTGCTGTCGCACCAAACACGGCACATTCTCACGCACAGGGCACCGATACAAATTCCCAAGATTGAGTAAATCCTACTTTCTGCTCTTTCCCTCCTGCCTTGCGTTCTCAACAGCGGCATCGATAGCATGATAGACACACCGGGTGCTCTGTGCTACCTAACTAGTTGTATAACCCACAAAGGGCATCACGTCCCGCGGAGGGTAATACTTCGTGCCACGGCGGAAGTGGACGTCCCGTGTTGTTTGCTGTGCTGTTGATCCGATTGTGCGTGAATACGGGTGGATAAGGGGGAAAGGGTGGGATATCGGGGAAATCCCCGCTTGAATACCTTTTGTATAAAAACCACGAGAGTAATGACGGTACAAGAGCTACTTGTCGGGGAAACATCTTTTCCTCCACTTTCTCCTTTTCAGCGTTTCAACCTTGCTACGCATCGCAGCCTTACTGACAGCCCCTTTCCCCGACGACGATAGGAACCATCGTTGACAGACTGGACACCTCTTTACTGCAAATGCGGCGCAAATCTCGGAACGAGAAATGTACGGTGGCTTGTGGATCCTCCTATCGGTTCAGAGGACATGTCAGGTATTCAACTCGACGGAGGTGCAGAAGACAGTGCGGTAGAAAGGAGAGAGGTGGCCGTGACGTACCGACTGGAGAAGTATGCTGTAGAGTTCCTCGGCAGCAGCGGCGGCGGCGATGGCGCAGATACGCAAGTCTTTCTCGCTAGTTGCATCTCCTTCCTCGAAATGCGTACTCACCCTCTGACTTTTCTTGCGTCCCTCGCTAGTCAGAAAGCAGCGCTATCGTGTACCGTGGACGAATGCCTCGCGATCGAGATGCTGGAACACGCTCAGTCACTTGGCATCCGGAAATTTGTGGTGTGTGACGAGCAGGCGGATGAGGAGCGGTTATTCGTGCGTTCTTTTTCACCTTGACTTTTCGTGGGGAGCATGAAGCTGATCTGGTGAGGTGATAGTTGTGGCTGTTTAACCCAGATACCGACATTTCTTGGGGAAGCATTCTCCTGGACACACAGACGGGCGCATCAACGAGCCACGACCAGAGCGGGAAATTCGTGACTGTCCTCTGGCGGGAAATCACACCGTACGTTCTACCCCGCTTACCTGCCATACCCTAATCCAGGACTGAACCTGCGATGTAGGGAGAAACCGGTACCCGGTCGGGAGCGGCACGAAGTCCTCGACTATCCGACCTCTGCCATAACACAGATCCGTGCAGTTCTCCAAGGGGAGGACGAAGGGGTTCCGCGTGATGGAAAGGTAGTCGGTGAATGGAGGGTTGGGTATCTTCGGAGGCAATAAGCGAAAGCGGCATGTCAACGAGTGGACGTGATAGGATTCTGGGTGGAAGCGGAGGTGTCGTCGTTCTCATATCGGCGGAAGTGTCAACATCGGATGTTCCTGTTATATTATGTTCTACAAGAACATGGCTGGCGGGAACGCGGCCAAGTATACGATACTACCTATAGAGATGCACTGCACGAGATGGGTATGAGGGCCTTGATCGTACCTAGGTTTCATCTACATACCAGGGATTCACTATCGACTGTAGGCATGCCACCATATGCGAGTTCCATCGCGAAGCGAATCCACTCCGACACAGACAAAGTACGCTTCCATTTCGAGGGAGACTGGACACGCGGCCTTGACGGTTCAACAGCCAGATCTGCGGAACTTTTGAACTGATCGCAACGACTGGGAGGCGGAAGGCGGCGGTCGCATAAACACGAATCGATCCCTTCACGCCGCCTCGAGACTCAGTGGGAAATCACATGACCATCCTTGTTGTGTCAACTGAACACATTGATGACAGGCCATGGAGAGGCTGCCAAATGTTCATGCCTCTAGCGGTCGATGCTTCCCACAAGTCTGTTCACATCAAGTGAAAGGTGTGGAGCGAAAGCGTTGGTTTCTGTCGACGACCAACTGATGCGCCGGACATTCAGCTGGTAATTCAGGTCGTGCGAAACAAGGTCTGGCATGCTAGGTGGTATGGGCACAAGAATTGCGAGGAAAGGCGAAAAGGAATTCACGGGACTACCCTCCCCGACTCTGCTCATCGTTACCGCGCGAAACGTTCGAAATCTCCAATGTGCTATCGTACGACTACGTAACCC
This sequence comes from Naganishia onofrii, assembly GCA_030039215.1. Lineage (NCBI taxonomy): Eukaryota > Fungi > Basidiomycota > Tremellomycetes > Filobasidiales > Filobasidiaceae > Naganishia > Naganishia onofrii. Next base: position 80,310 of record JASBWV010000041.1, on the reverse strand, counting down.
GCGCTCCGCTTGATCAGGTGCGTTCGATACTACCAGGAACGGCGATGTGATTCCCTGCACTATTTTGGACGAGTGCTAATGGTGCCAATGCACTATTACCACTCCCCGCTTCGCAGGAGAATTTGCTCATCTGACCTGACTGGACGTTGTTTGTACGCAGGTGTCATCGGCATAGGGTTGTCGTAAGGCATCGGAAATGTGAGGAAGAAGCAACCATAGTCAGTACAAGCAGCAACACGGAACCGAATGGAATCCAAGGCTACATGAAAGCGAGTTGTTCGAATCTGCAGCCTATGAGAACGCCGACCAGAATCGAAGCTGACTGGAATGAGCACCCTTGAAATAAAGGTAGCTGGCAAAGGTGACTGTGCAATCCGAGATACCCTTTGACAATCTAGCGGCAGAGATTTTCGTGGGCGTTTACCGCCCTGCCGCGTAACAAAGCATCAGGGTCGTGGCCAGGGCAGTCGATGAACGTGACTTATGGAGCTCTGACTAACGAACGAACAAAAGGTTGAACGTGTTCACCGAGGGCCCCAGACGCTACATACCGGTGAGCGAACCGAAGCGATCAAGATAGTTACAGATGGCAGAGGGAGCTGATCGCAGGGATACCGCCAAGGAAATGGAGTTATCGCCCGTATAGTGAGCAGATCACCAGCCTGATCAGTCTCGAGCGATTTCCGATGTAGCTACCTCCGGTCCCCAGCCATAAACACCCGCTAATTTCGGCTGCCACAAATAATGCCAGGAATGCCAGTTCTCCCAATTGTTCTTCTTCGACTTGTTTGTTGCGGCTGCGGATCTCGTCTAGTTTCTGTCGTGCTACAGAGAAGGAGAGTACCCGCGGCCTGGTTAATGCGGTACACTGTAGAACCGACGATAAGATACAGAGACTGCATTCAGGACTCCAAACCTCTTCGCCGTAAAGGGAATCATCTCCCCTCTACGCTCTTCACACACGACGACTCACTAGCTGACTCACTACTAAGTTAGGAAGTACAGCCTATATGCCGCCCTCGTACGGAACAACGGGAGTGTAGATCTTTAGTTGTCGGAAATGCAACCGTGTTCTTCAACTGTTCTTTCGGCTCACGCGCGACAGCTCGCGCGACTCGGGTCATCCCACTTGATGAGACATCTTGCGAGACGCAGTGATATCTGGGTGAACTGATCACGATTGATTACACGCGAGTTCATCGTTCAACGGGCGTCGGTCAAGAATGCATAACTTTGAGAATGTTTATCAATCTTACAAAGGGTCAACCATGCGGCTGCTGACCGGTCACCGGCAGCTCCGAATCTAGGAGGGATTGCGGACTGTATCCGCATACAATGCGACCGACCTTGGATTTGTCGATGAACTTATTTGCTACACCACGTTGGATTCAAAGTTCAACAGCGTACTCGACCTCTTCCCTTCGACAGAGCATTCTACTGCCGAATTTCTTCGTACTCCAGAACGGTCTTGGCACAGCAGCAGGACCTCCATCCTCCTTCGTCGAGTTTTTATGTCTTGCACTAACAAGGCTGCACATGCGTCTCTGATGAACGTGCAGCAATTGGTGCAGTAGCAATGCCGGCACAGACGGTAGCTACAGTGCGAGACGACGAGAGTCCTTCCATCTCCTTAACGTATCAGACTGAAAAGAACTCGCACTGGCGTTGTGTAATAACTGTCAGAGCTTATAAAACGGCCATCAAGCCTCTACTTGTAATGAGGAGTTACATGGCCCCATCTGTAAATACTCAACAAGTGCATATGCCAAACTCTGAACAGGTGATCGTGTGTTGTACTGCACGATAGTTCTAGTCTTCTGAATAAATATACGAGTACGAACCGGATCCGTCGGGCAGCTACTACACCGGATCCATTTGGACTGCACCGAGCGAGACCTACTCAAGATCTCAAACGTACACTGGCTGAATCTCGTCATCGCTCTCGTGCAGCCTGCAACGCTCCAGTAGGGATCATCGAGCGACAAGGGGTTGCTGGTACCTTCACGCACGGAATTGTTGGGAATACCGACCCGTATGTATCTGTGCGAAGGTTCCTTGGTGCACGCAACGTGAATCATCGGCATGCCTAGCGGGTTCCGCCATGGATAGTCCGGGCCGATTGTTTGAGAGCATCATCATTCAAAAGCGCCTCATGCGCGACACATAGCGAACTGACAGTGATATCATGCCGAGTAAGATCACCTGTCCACCTGCGACCAAAAGAGAGGCGAAGTACTTGCAGAACAATCATAGAAGGAGCCCTGTTTGAACCGATACCCTGCAGTTTGAGTCGAAGACTCTGTCTCAGACTGACCAACACCAGAGGCCGAGTGGAAGCAGTCTAGAACTTGCATGGATACGGCTCTGACGAAGGGCAACGGGACCCCAGATATCGATTGTCATCCCAAATGTATTCGGCAGGCACCAGCAGAATACCATGCGATTGAATGGCGAAGTGAAGGCGACAATTGCTGCAGGTGAGGAAGTAACCCAGCTCGAATGTGATTCCAGGGCGTTGGTGCGTTGCAAGTTATGTCATATGAATCGCCATTCTCGAAACACACAAGAATGACTCGTTACAGCAGGATGGTGTAGGTTGATTCGAATCCGAACCGGTTGCTTCTCAACGGTTCTTCCAAGGTCCGCTTGCAAGGTTTCCGATGGAATACTGGAGACCTGAGAGGAAGATCCGGTTGAACTGTCCAGGAACTGATTAGAGTGCAGTACGGGCAGGCAAGAATGACCAGAAGGTTTGAGCCGTGATAGACGTCCGGGTCGTATGTCAGCAGGAAGAGTGGAGCATACCGGATGTCAGCGCTGTATCAATGTATCCAAGCATGATCCCCAAAGGCGTTCCGGTCGGGATGCATGTGCAAGTGGGCACCTTGCGCTGCACATGTACGTGATCATCGGGCAGCAACGGGGGCGAAGGCAGACGGGACAGACAGTGTTGCCTGTTCCTTCAGGGGAGTGGCCCAGAAACGCAAGGCGAACAGATGGCCGCTAAGGGCAGAAAAGGTATATAAGCCTGTCATTCTGACTCAAAGATAGGGCAGACCTAACCTACCTTGTCTTCATCCACAACCTTCAGCGGCACACAACCGAAACACCTTCGAACCAACTTACACCACAACAAAGCCACGATATGCGATTCAACGCCATCATCATTTCCGCCCTCGCCGTCGCCTCCCTCGGCGTCAAGGCAGCTCCCGCAGCTGATGGCAAATTGGATGCGAGGAACGACGACGATTGCGATTGGAAATGCGTTCCCAGAACTCACACCCCTCCTCCCTGCGTGGAATACTGCATTTTCGAGGGATGGGATTGCAACACCGGAGACGTGAGTAGTCAACGCATACTCGTAATCTCCCGGTCGAGAACAAAGGCTGATTTGCTTCGTTTACATCAGCTCCACGGGTTTGTCTCCCAAGCGCCTGACATCAAAGGCTGCGCTGCGAACGGTTTCTCCAAACCTGAGTCAGTCAACACGCCTCTGACATCTCGTCAGGTACTCGGTCACTGGCCAATGTGCTTACCTATATAGTTTCTCTTTTGGCTTTCTTCTACAGATGCGACGCTTCAGTTCACAATGGCAATTTCTGCTACGGAAAGGGCATCAAGGACGCCAAGGTAAGCCCCTGATATGTTTTCGATGACGACTAGATGCTGAGCGGTTCGAGCCTATACCGCTAGTCTTGGAACTTCTATAAAAACAATGGTCGGGACTTGGCCATCAGGGGCAAGTGCTGGGACCTTGAGCAGGAATGTAGCAAAGAGAAAGACGAGAAGAAAAGGAAGCGTAAGTTTGCTTTCTTTGACGACTCTGCTGTGAAATCGCAGTCACTCACACTATTTCATTCGTGTACGCATTAAAGTCAACCTCGAGATGTTCAAAGGCCCCCACCGGGACAGTGACAAATGTCACTATTAGGAACGCACTCGGCGCTAATCTCCTTCGTGGGAACCCTATCCAGCTACGTTGATCTCCTACCTTACTCGGTTGAACGAGGCCCGACACTCTTTTGTTTCAAACTTCGGGGAACACCATAACTATAAAACCCAAACAACTGCAACGGTTGATGACTGATATATCGGAATCGGAATCAAGGGAATCAAGGGTCTAGAACGAGGAGACGAATGAAATGGACATTTTGAAACGGAAGAGCTATAAGAATTGGAACATTGTACTTTACTTACTTGTCTGAATGTTTTGATATGAAATCCAGTTCCCCGAACAATCTTGCTGCATTCTTCTTCGAAGATGATTTGCCGCTACAACCGCCCCGAGCCCTTGACAAACTTCCCGCAACTCGAAGCCAGAAGATGGAGAGAACCGGTGCCGCCTTACGACATGGGCTCGAATGATTAACATTCGCATTTGCGTGAAGCCGACTCACGTAGAAAAACAAGCGGAGGGATAAGGCGAGTGAATCATTCCTTCGGGCTTTCTGGTATCAGTGCATTCTCGTCACTTAACCAAGCCAGAAAAATGGAAACCCACATCTCAAAGATCTTGCTGGACACGCAAGGCTTGAGTAGTGGATACTTGACCAAACGACTGGTCCCTGTGCAAGCACAACAGGAGGACCGGCACTATCAATTGCACCATCGAGACGCTCGGAGCGAGATAAGAAGGATAAGAGCACGCAATTGCGATCGAGACCCACCACGACCGTACATGCCTCCACTTTTCCGACCTCCCCGCCTTTCCAGCCAGCTTTCGACACGTTCAGTTACAGTGTACAGACGAGAGCTGCATTCAAGGGGTGGTGAAGGTTTCAGTCTCGCAAACTTGGGCAAACGCCAACAGTACATCTGCTGTCAGTGGATTTGGCGAACGTGGTAACGTTTCACACAGTGCCGCGCCCGTTCAGGCATCCGAAAGAGCGGAATTCGAGAAATCAACCATGTATGTTGGTACACGTGAACCAGGCCAATGGTAGTCCCGCACAACAGTGGAGAACCCAACTCCGACAGATTCTTCCCCTCGCTCCATACCAGCTGTTTGTCTGGTAAGTCTAAGAACGTCCCAGTTAGTTGGAAGCCGTTCCACCATTAACCCTGTACGCCAACTTTTTCCACATGGCCCTATCGACTGCTTCGCCTGCGTGGGTCTCTGATATCTCATTGAAGGGGGTGGTTTCATTCGCTCCGGCTTCCATGACGGATGGTGGAAATCCCATGTCGGCAGGCACTTGAGGCTACGCTTTTTCGAATATCTAGCACGGTAGGAAGGTGCGGCTGTTACGATCGGTAGGTGATGCTGTCCATATACACCTATTCGGCTTGCGAAGACGAACCCAACACCAACTTCCCCGCCCTACCTTTGCCAAGTTTCAAACCATTCCACCAATCCCAGACAGAGAGTTCCTTCTTCCCAGCCTGCTGAACACGTCGGATTTCGATCCATCCTGCGCCTACTTCCTCCTCCCCGCTTCTTGTACGGATCAACAGCCGGCCTCCGGATCCCGCTCTCACTCCAGATCCTGATCCTGACACTTGCGACTTGCTTCCTGACGCCCAAACATCCTCGACGGGATCGGCAGTGAATAATTTCTGGAAGACTGTCGTTCCCGGTTCTACGGAAGACCAGGGCGGTAGATCGGTACTTGAAGCTGGTATTCTGATATCTAGTAGACGGAGTTCTTGGCCGTCTGGTAGGGTGGTCCATAATGCGTGCTGTTATCCATCGAATCGCACATACGTAAATATACGATCCTCCATAGCGAAATCAAGGACAGGAAAACATGCGGAAGCGGAGACGTACCTGGTGACTCATCCCTCTGAACAAGGCTTCCACCTCCTCCGCCGTCTGTCGCGCAAAATCGACGTGTACAGTCTCATGCGTGATTTTTGGCGCTCGGCGGAGTTTTGGAGGTATTAAATGTGTTGTCGTTCCTAGCGCCGCAGGCGAGGTCGTGGCTGTGGAATGTGGCGCGATTTGTGCAGTGGATGTCGCCTATGTCGTGATCAATGTCAGTCAGAGTAGAGACGATAGCAGAATAGCTAGACGGGAGAGGGGGAAAACGTACGGTTCCCGCTTGGATCTCTCGCAAGATCTTCACGAGCAGATCGCCGCCTATAGTGGCCAGCCGAGGAAGGAGGGTTGTATACGTATCCCTGCTGTCTATCGACTGGAGAAATGAGTCCACATCAGCAACTCATGCCTACGTTGTATTGGTAAGCGACGGCAGACCCACAACACCCTCCACCACACCCCACAAATCCCCGCGATCCACCATCTTCCCACCACCCGTCGCCAAACTCTGAACACTAACACCTGTCGTTGCATCCCTGTTCGCTATGGCCCATTGTATTGGTGCTGCGCCACGGTATTGTGGTAAGATGGATGGGTGGACGTTTAGCCGTGTTTGCAGAGCCGGGAAATGTGAGAGGAGGAGCGCAGAGGGGAGGATGTGACCGAATGAGGAGGTGACTAGGATGTTGGTAGGCGAGGGAAGGGCGTATTCTTCTGGTGGCTAGCGGTAACAGAGGGAGAATGAGCACGTGGTGTTGGTTTGACACAGTGGAGGAGAGTACCGACTTGCCAGTCCTTGATGCCTTGATCTGGAATAGTAGTGACGTTTAAGCCCTGCCCAAGTGCATAGTTATGCAGCAGCGCTACCATCACCTCCTGTGATTAGCAAACGAATCCCCAGCTCAATGTGCTTGATCACAAGCAAACTTACGAGCGACCTTTCTTTTCCCATTCTTTCCGCGGCCAACATCCTTCTCACCAGCCGTGACCACATGGATACTCTCCCATAACCGTGTTGCGTTCAGAACCGCTTGGAGGGTACCTATTGAGAAATGGTCGGAGCCGAGGAAGAGGATATTGAGCAGCCTCTCTGAGCGGTTGACGAGCATGATGGTGCCTGTTGGTATGGGTTGGAGCAAGCAGGAGGAAGAGGAAGACTGACCAACTACTGACTTGAAGTTTAGGTTGCTTCGTTCGTGTTCGATCGTATTCTCGTTGTCGCGCTGACTAATCTGGCCATCATCATCATCCCCTTATTCCTGTCCCTACATCATCCATCATGAATATCGACACCATTGCCTACTTGCTCTCCTGCTCTTACCCTCAACCAACACAATGCCCGACCGCTCAATCATCTCAGCCTCGCTTCTTCCGGACCCTTCAGAAACAGCGGAAGAGATAGCTCAACGAGCAGAAACTCGCATCGCGTATATCAAGCTTGCTCCTGAGGACAAGTACGGTGATGTCGATAGAGTGTTGGATACTGAAGGACCGTTTACGGATGAGGCATTTCAGGGTGGTAAAGAAGTGAGTTGTTGCTGAGGTAGGTATCAAGGTCATCTGTTGCTGATTAATGATGTGCTGGGTGTGTGACAGGCCAAACAGTTTCTGAGGAATGTGTGTAAAGTGCTTGTTATCGGTGCAGGTGGTCTAGGATGTGAGATATTGCAGAACTTGGCTCTCAGTATGTATTGTTCACCATCTTTGAACAAATCACTTCCTTGCAACGCTCGCTGATCACTTGGCTTTCTGGCAGTGGGATTCAATGACATTCATGTGATTGACATGGACACGATCGACATCTCAAACCTGAATAGACAGTTCCTCTTCCGGTAAGTCTCGAGCCTCAACGTCTTTCCCCCTCTACCCGAGCTCATTTGGAATGGAATCCTTTCTGTGTGGCATGCTTAGAGAATCCGATGTGGGTAAATCAAAAGCCGTTGTTGCTGCTGCGTTTATCATGAATCGCGTACCTGGCGTAAAAGTCACTCCGTACGTCCTTTTCAACCGTCTCCGAATTCCTTCCCTTCTTACCTCGCTGACAACCGCTCGTCTCGCCTACCAGGTACCATGGAAAAATCCAAGACCACGACGAAACCTACTACTCGCAATTTCAACTGATCGTCTGCGGGCTCGACAGTATAGAAGCACGACGATGGATAAACGCGACGCTTGTTCAGATGGTGGACCCAGATGATGCGGATACGGTGAAACCATTGATCGACGGTGGGACTGAAGGGTTCAAGGGCCAAGCGAGGGTGATTATACCGACAGTGACGAGCTGTTATGAGTGTTCTGTAAGTCCGCGCGCGAGGTGCAGCAGCAGCGAGACATTAGGCGGCGGTACTTACTGTTGCATTTTTGTTCGTTTGTTAGATTGATATGTTGACGCCACCCACGACCTTCCCGATTTGTACGATCGCAAATACGCCACGGTTGCCGGAACATTGTATCGAATGGGCAAGCGTACTTGAATGGCCTAAACACTTTAAAGGTGCGTTCCCATATCTCTTATGCCTTTTACCTGCTTACCGTGAAACCTAACATTTCCCCTTTCCTTACCTCGTTTAGACAAGAAACTAGACAGTGACGACCCGGACCACATTGAATGGCTGTACCAAAAAGCTCTGGGTCGTGCGCAGGAATTCAAGATTGAAGGTGTCACATGGAGTTTGACGCAGGGTGTGGTGAAGAATATCATTCCGGCGATCGCTTCCACGAATGCTATCATTGCTGGTGAGATGTGCCGGAAGAAGTGGAATCAAGACCGTGTGCTGATGTAGTGGGTTGTTTGGCTTGCTTGCGTTGCCCGTAGCGTCTTGCTGCAATGAGGCTTTCAAGATCGCAACCACCTCAAACCCATACCTAGACAACTACATGATGGTACGCCCTCTCCCTTTCCGCATATACCCGCTACCATACCACTAACGACTTCCTCCAAATCCCTCGACAGTACGTCGGAAACGACTCGCTCTATACGTTCACGTTCGAGCATGAGAAACGACCCGAATGTCCCGTTTGTGGTGGTGAGACTATAGAGTTCGAGGTCAAGAGGGATACAAAGGTGGAACGAGTGGTGGAGATGCTTACGGAACGGCAGGATATGTACGTGCATTCCTCCCCTTTCACCACGACTACCGTTCAACTAAGCTAACCCCCGACACTGATACCACAATTCCTCAGGCAAATCAAGAAACCATCCCTCTCGGGACCCAACGGACCGCTCTTCTTCCAAGCCCCGAAACAACTCTATGAAGCCACCAAAGCCAACCTAGAAAAGACCGTCGGGGAGATCTTGCAAGATGGTGATCAGCTGAATGTAACGGATCGGGCTTTGCCGTTTACGTTGACCTTGCGGATCAAGTTTGTGGCATAAGTCGTGATGGGGCCGGTATAGATGCCGGGCAGCGGGAAGGGACGGAGGCAGACGGGAAGAGGGGCCTTGCTTGAAGCCAGTGCTTGATATCAGAGGCTGAATCACTAGGAGGATTCGGATCGGTTAGCAAGGCATGGCATGATAGGGCAAAGAAAACGGAAACGGAAGAACAGGTACCTCGCAACAAGTAAAGGATTATAGAAGGTTGTATTTCGATTACACAACTCGGCGCACTAAAGACACCGAACGATATAATCATATCTGATGATTGTATGCCCAACCTAGGCTGCATAAGATCTTCGTCAAAGCTTGCATTGCTCTATAGCTTTGCATCTATGCATGCACGGCACTGCTAGGACTCAAACGGCGTCCTACTTGTTGATTGTCGACGTGCTAGACCGGAGCGACAGGGCAACAATCATGGGTAAGGAGCGACATGAAAAGACCCCAATCGCAGCAGAGGAAGTGTCATGTTCACCCGAGTCACGAAGCATGTATCCAAAGTGAACCAATATCGAATGATTCTCGCACTGAAGATGTTTTGTGTTGTTCATGCTATAACATTACAGATGTCTGTTCATTTCCTTTGCTTGTGTGTTTGTATGTGTGTGGTCGTTTTTTTTCGTTAATTTGCTGACATTTTACTCTAGTGTTTTGCCGATTTTGAGTAGAATTTACGTGATGGTGGGTAGAGTGTCCATGCCTGCTTCTTCCTTCTACTCGGTCGAAAGGCAAGAATGGCAGTTTGATTAGCTTCTGTCCAATGTCTTATGTGGGATAAGCTTCGTTCGAGCGACGCACCTTCTTGGCCTCCTCTCCCGCATCGGGCTCAAGCGCCTTGGCGTCAGCAGGGATCTCATCCGGGTTGTTCGAGGTAGACATTCCACCAGGAGCAGAATCGGAGAACTCCTTCGGGGTCTTGTCAGCTGCGCAAAAGATCGACGTTAGTCCCAGGAAGTACGAAAAGGTAGATACGAAGCAGTACTCACTGCCAGCAGTTCCGGTCATTGTGCGGAGCGATTGAGATGGTAGTGTGCGACGGATCAAGGGTTGCAGCTGTTTGGTAAATTGAAGCATGACAGGGAATTGTACTGGCCAACCTCAATCAAGTATGGACTGGGCAGAGGGTCTACTTCAGGCCCGAGTCGACGCAAGCATAGTACTCGGTCGTACTCGGTGTGAGAGCTCCCTCGCCAGGCGGCAGCAATCGAGGATCGCGAGATGACGTCAAGTGAAACCATCACGTGACTGTAGAGGACTACCACCGCTCTGCTACTGCTCTGCTGGTCTTCATCTCTGCAAGTGTCTGTCCCGCGTCGAGCCCTGATGTGCGTTCTCTTATCTCTTACCTATATACCGTTATGCAGCTTCCTTCACGAGCACTGTATGCGTCGACATGCGCTGAGGCAGAGTCCGGCTCGATCACGAATGAGCTAACGCGACTCAGTCAGGCAAACGTATGTAGGGATCTGAACGCAGGTTGTTAGTCTAACGGGTCAAAGTAAGGGATGAACTCAACATTGACGGAGGTTAGCTAGACCGACGATCAACAAAGCCAAACACAAGACTATTAAATGGTGCTGAAAGTATTGTAGCTACAACGGTCTCTTTGTTTGGGGTTTCTGCTTTATATAGCTGTTCAGAAGTAGTTGAGTATTGATTACATAACAACAAGCCCACTAACCGGATTTTACACGTTAGCAACGCGATTCTCAACAGTCGACCGCTCACTCGCGACACAGGTGTTGGGTATCAAGAGGAAGTGATAGTCGTATATATGACACAGAAGTCGTCCATTTGAGCCGTCCCGTTTTCCGTCTGGGCTCTTCGGACGCCTTTCGAGCTGCCTTTGCCTTTCGTAAATCGTAACACCCCGCTCAGTCATTTGTCAGCAGCTTGATGACAAGAGACCGCTGGCGAGTTTCATGATCGACCTTACCGGAAGCAGTTGAAATTGCAATCGGCTACACGAAATGAAATGACGCTGGTATTCTGCGATGTTTACTCAGAATCTATCTCGGAAGCAAAGTTCGGGCTGTGCGCCGCCGGTCCCGGTCTCCGTCCCCCTCTCTGAATTGAGTTGGGTCTCCTTTCATCAATCCAAGCTATTAAGGAGGTGGTGATGACAGACAGCAAGGCAGGACTCTACAGTGTCCCGCCTCACGCTTACCATGTCATTCCTCCGCCTCCCCATCCTCCTCTTCTCCCTCGCGGCTTCGGCACAACTCACACCATCACAAACATACACACCACCTCCAGCTTCCTCTGGCGCCATTTCGACAAACGGCACTTCACCAAACACACAATGGTCAAACGTACTCGGCAACGCCATCTACTTCTACGAAGCGCAGCGGAGTGGTGAGCTGCCTTCCTCCAATCGGGTCTCTTGGAGAAATACTAGTGCGACCAGTGATGGTAGCGATTATGGAGTGGATTTGAGCAAGGGGTACTACGATGCTGGAGATTACTCGAAGCAGCATTTCCCGCTAACATGGGTGAGTAGGATGGATCAAATACCATCTCACACCAAACTGATTCATTGGTGTAGACCACATTCTCTGTCTGCTGGGGCGCGAACACATACGGACAAGGTTACGATGCAGCAAACCAGACGGCGTATCTTGACGCCATGCTGAGGTGGAGTCTTGACTGGTCCATGAATGTAAGTCTGCTCGTCAATCGCTCATCGAAATCTACTAACCTCGTTGTTGGTTGATCTCAGGCCCATCCGGACCCTACCACCATCTTTGTATCTGTCGGATCGTTCAACTCGAGTCAAGATTACTGGGGCGGCGACCTCGACATTCCGGAACCACGCCCGTCATACGTGTTGAACCAGACCCAGTTAGTCCTCCTCTCGCTTATGATCACTTACCCGCGCTGATTCATCTCTTCCTCGGTAGTCCAGGAACGGATATGGCAGCCGGTCTAGCTTCCATGTTCGCTATGTGCTCGCTCCTTTACTCGCCAACATCCACACTCAACTTTTCCTCCGACACTTCCCTCGCCAAACCCGCGACGATCGCCAATCAGACATACGCCAATCTGCTGTTGACGCATGCGCGGGATGCGTATAGCTTTGCTATGAACACCACAAACTACACAACGTATTCAGAGACGTGAGTAAAGCTCGGAACTAGCGGATTGACAAGTAATTGGTAACTGATACTTTCTTGTGGATTTCCAGGCTACCGCTTGGAGGTGCTGCGTACACCAGCTCTGGATTCGGTGACGAACTTGTAAGTCACATCCTTCCTCCCGACCCTGCTCGCAACTCACCCTGCATCCAACGTAGACACTCGGCGCCCTCTCCCTCGCGCTGGCCACCAACTCCTCGGCTTACTACGCCGAAGCATACTCCCACTACGCTGAGTACACACTAGCACACGACGAGTCCTTTGTCCTCAACTGGGACGACAAGACGTACGCAGTCTACGAGTTGTTTGTCGAGGTTGCGTTGGCGCGACCGACGTTGGCGCAGGAGGCTGGTTTGGATCGAAATGTTACGGGTTGGAAAGGGCAGATGGAGAAGTACTTGGATGCGCTCGTGTTAGGCACGACCAGAGGGTACTTGACTAAAGGTGAGTACTGACAATGTTCATCAACTTCACGCGGTATCTTATCCAATGTTGCGTTCACAAAAGGCGGCTTGCTGTACTTTGAGGGAGATTCGAATCAGGCGAGCTTGAACCCTGCACTGAATGTGGCCATGTTGATGGCGCGTTATGCTCCTCTTGCAACAACGTCAAATAGGACAGAGGCGTACAATGTAAGTCTTGTTGGGTTGTTATTTCTCTGCTGCTTGCGTTTACACCGCTGACATGTTTGGTCTTGCAGACTTTCGCACATAGACAACTTGACTATGCCCTCGGAAAGAATCCCTTGAATGGTGAGTTGTTTTTTACTGATGTGTATAAGGGATGCATGTTCTAATTCCTACTTCGACAGCCGTTTACATGGTCGGCCAACACCCCAATTCCGCGAAGAACCCGCATTCGGCTCCCGCCAGTGGAGGCAACAACGCATCACAGGTATGATAGGTCCTACTGATTTCTTTACCGTGGCAGGCACTGATCGTTTGCCTGCAGATCAACACCAATCCGCCTGAGATGGCACATACCTTGTACGGGGCTCTAATCGGTGGACCAAACTCCGCTGACGAGTATTACGACCTGCGAGATGGTGGGTTTGCGTCTACAAGAAATGAGTTGGACGCATGTTCGAACGCTTAGAAAACGTCCCTTCTTACAGATTATCCCGAAACCGAGGTTGCTCTCGATTATAATTCACCGTTATTGTCATTAGCTGCATGGCAGGTATGTTTAGTGTCTGAGACTACTCATTCTACAGCATAGTCGCTGACCCTCGTTATTGGATAGGTAATGACCAACGAGAACGACCCGTACTTCACTGCTCTGCAAGCGGGAACATTCACCGCTACATCAGGTACACCATGTGACGATGCCTACCCATGCTCGACAGGAGGCGGTGGTCTATCTGCTGGGGCAAAAGCCGGGATCGCCATTGGTGTTATCCTCGGTGTATTGTTCATTCTGGCGCTTATTTGGGCGCTTTGGTGGCGGAAGAGAAAGACAGGCAGGATATTCTAAAAAGGCCTTCCTCAGAGTATTTCAGGTTTATGCTAATGCACTTGTAGCATAATTGCATTGTATCAACATTATAACTGTTCTTTGTGTAGTTTACGAAAAATAGTTGACCGCAATCCGAAGAGGAATAATACCTAGTTGATGAACCACGTTGCCGCATCATTCGTATTCATCGATTTCGAAGTTCTCGCGGTACCCAAAACATCGGTTAACGTTAGCATAAGAGATCAGATGGAGATGAAAGGGAGAAATGTTGAAGGCCGTGTATCTTCGCGAGGTTCTCTTTCTCATTGGGTTCGGTCAACATCGCATCGCTAGTCCTTGCCGTTATCTCCGCCATGGTTGTTGATGTATCGCTCCGTGTCTCTTTGTCTTCGTGACAGGAAGTGATAGTAGATATCCGCAATCAAGATTCGTTGGAACTCTTTGCGAAAGGAGCACTGACGCAGAAAGAGTGAGGACGTTCACGATGACTCCAGGGCCAAACAGAATCGCTGCTTGATTTATCTGCACTTGTAGCTTGTCCACATCGATTTCATGCTTCCTATCGGGCAGTCGATGACGCGACGACATGTGTGATTGGTAACGGCAAGTATCAGTAGATCGCAATATTGGTCATTGCATCCAGATGTTTCGGTTGATGTAGACCCGCAAGTCCGTGCTCCTTGTTCGAACCGTGAATGCTAGTGTCGAGGAGTAAAAAGCTTGGAGGAGAGCCATCACGGGTAGGTTTCGGTCGACCTACTGACTAGGCGATGGTGGAGGATGCGAAAAAGTGAGTTGTACTGCAACAGTTTGTTGATGGTGTCCAAGTCCTCGCGCTTGAGTAAAGCTTCCCCTATCCGCTGAATGCCCACACTGCGATATTTTCGGCGGCCTGATCTGGTGTATATGGTGTATATGGCAGCTTGTTGCGCGCGCGAAACAACACCAGGCCGAATAGTGTAGCGGTTTAATTGCCGTCTACGTTGAAACGATATGGTTTCGTGGTGCGTGGGATCGAAACCGGTTCGCCACCCGAGATTTGTCGTTCAGCCATTCCACCTAGCCACTTGGGGTGTCACGGGATGTAGCCCGCTTCGAGACTTGTGCCGTTCACGATAAGCTTAGCTTACCTCAGGCCTTGTAAATCAGCGGGTACGAGCAACGTGTACTCCAGTGGACCCGGGGTAGGTGGGGTGCTAGGAAGCCACTTTTTTGCCGAAACAATGCGCGAAGAGTCGAATGCCGATTCATCGAATGCAAAGGGGTTCGATGTGTCGAGTTTTGAATCGTTGTTCGCTTCATAATTCCCCTTGAAAGTCCTGAAGTAGAGCAAACAACAGAGTGAGATACATGTTGGAGACGCTGAACCAACATAACGACAACGACCAAGGACTTACGTTAGAGCTGAGGTAGGCGTAATAGGACTGACTTGTTCGTTGCGGGTAGAGAGGAAAGGTTTTCACTGAGTCATGCACTTGCAAGCATTGAAGTAGACATGGTATATTATAAGAGTCGCCACTACAACAAGCCTCTATGGTACACTGCTTGTTCCGTGACAACCGAAATTACATTACAAGACCTCCTGACGAGGATGGACAGCTAGTGAACTGCCTTTTTTTAGCAAGAAAGACAAACGCATCAACCCAAGAACTTCTTGACGAAACCCTTTTGCGAAGCGTGTTCCGAATCTTCAGCACCCATGACCATGGAGTCGTCTTCTTCGGCGTGCTTAAGAGACTGCTCGTTGGTCAATGTCGGGTTCTTGAGCAAGAGCGAGAAGAAGATCAACGGGATACAAAGGCAGATACCGACGATGCACAGGATCTTCTGTACGTGCTGATAGGCGAGGTTGACGGCCGTTCGAGATGCGGTGCCTGTTGGGTTGGTGATAATCCAGGTGTAAGGGGATCCGTAGATCTCGGTGGCAAGGGTAGCGTTGCCAACGGCTTTCAGGAGCTCCTTGGGCAAAGTTTGCGACCAGATCGCACCGGAAACGGCAGAACCGAGTGCTGACCCAATGTTGTATGTTGCCAAGTAAATTGCCGTAACGGTTGCAACGTGTTCATGCTTCGTTTGAGTCTGCACAGATGCTTGCGTGGGGTACGAGAAACATCCACCGGCGATACCGAGAACGATTTCAGCGCCGATGATTCCGGCCTTGGAAGAGCCCGAAAGTCCACCTCGGTATCGGATCAAAAGACCAAAGGCGACCATGAACAAACAACAACCGAAGATGATGAAGGGCTTGAGCTGTCGGACTCGGAAGACGACGAGACCGAGCAAAGTACCGGCGATAACGGAGGCGAAAGAGTAGAGCGAAGTAATTCGGGTGGCGGACTTGACGCTTTGGTCGAAAGCAACGATCAAAACAGGGTACAGGTATGCGCCTTGCATGTACCATGCAAAGTTGAGGATGGAAGCGATACCGAAACCGGCCCAAACACCTCGGTTCCTCAACAGCTTGAACGGAATGAGTGGGTATCGGGCCTTCATCTCCCAAAAGATGAAGAGGGGAATGCAGCAGAAGCCGACGACCAAAGGAGCGATAATGTGACCCTGTTTCCAGGTCTCCTTCACGCCTCCGGCCAGGGTCAAGGGAACGAGGATGAGTGCGAAGACGGCGATCATCAAGATAAGACCGATGACGTCCAATTGCCAGAAAAGCTCCTTGACGAGACCGACGAAACCGTAGTGAGCGAAAGGCGATTTGTAGTTGGTCAAGACACCCGCTCGTCGTGCTCGTCGTTGAGCGAGGAAGAGGGTGATGATGAGGGGCAAACAGCAGACAGGGTAGATGATGGCCCACATGCCGATACCCCAGTTCCAGGTGGTGGAAGCGAGGACGGCGGCGGTAATATCACCAGAGACCCAGGTGTTGATCTACAATGGAGGACGTCAGTCTAACGTTTTGTATTCGCCGACGTGTACCGTTAGTGACTCACAATGAAAGGCAAGGCTGGAACGAACGAGAAGAACAATCGAGCTCGAGTCGATGTCAGATCGGCGACAATGACTTCGGCGAGCAGCATGATCATGGTGTAACCGATCTGGTAGATGACGGCGCCCCCACAGAAAGCAGAGACGCCCTCGGATGTGGCTTCAACGATTGTACCGACAACGTAGAAGAGAATACTGATAATAATGAGCTCGAGTCGGCCGAAAACGTCACAGATTTTCGCGGCGGTGGGCTGAAACGGGAATAATCAGTCACTGTCGAGAACAAGGAGACGATTTGATACTCACCTGAGCGGCAGCGGCGATGACGGATCGGAGAACGTTGATGGTGGAAAGCAAGGAGTGTGTTCTGAAAAAAACAGGAATCAGAATCGATAGGTGTGCGGAATAGGAAATGCACTCACGCGTAAGAGTTGGTTGCGTAACTCTGGTAGGTGTATCGAACGGTACCGTCCAAACCGTAACAGTAGGCAATGAGGAACAAGCCAACAAAGATGATCACTCGATCGAGTTGAGTCAATTGACTGTTGATTGCTTCGATTCGACGAACACCGGCAGTCGCCAACAGGTTTTCACCGGTCGATGCGTCGTTGTTGTAGAATCCAGCATCGGCGATGGTGTTCTCCTGCGAGTGATCAAGGACGTGGTGGTCGTATGCCGGTGTTGTAGGGGATGTCTTCTTGGAAGACGTGATATCATCGGCCGGGTAGGCGACGTCGGGGTGCTTCTCGATGGCTTCCGACATTGTGGGTACGGGAGAGAAGTTGAAGCTGGAAATCTGAATCCGAGAGACTAGTGCAGGTCAGGTCCGTGTCGAGGCGTTGGTATATATATATGTCGATGTCCCCTCTTGTCCCGATCTGTCGAACCACTTGAAAAATGGCCACCGTCCGGTTGCTTGGCATGTGGCAGCTATCTCGGGAGGGAACGTTTCGGGAGTTGTTCGCTCAGAAGGGGAATAACTCAGCGCGGAGTTAGAGGCTCCTCCTATTTCCAGCCCAGCGTTCCAACAGCGCCGGAAAATTGTCTTCTTTGGAAGAACGCACCGCGGGGAGAGGTGGAGGTTATCTGATTGGAGTAATCTGATAAGACAGGAGGCGCCGGATGCAACCTTTGCTGCGAGTAATTTTTCTTTCCAAGGCGGAAAGACCAGCACGAACAGGAGCATTCGATCGAGGGTTGCGTCAATCAGCTCGTCAAAGGACTACAAGAGAGGTTAATAACGAGAGCTGCCGCGAGATCGCAAATAGGAGAGATGACTGTATGACTGTAGAGTGATCCACATGATTAGGAGGAGGGAAGGGCGAGCTGAAAGGAGGAGGATCTGCCAGCGTGTGAACAGCTGGTGAGATGCTGGCTGGCAGACGACTCTGCGGTTCTCTGACTGGAGAGACCAGATCTCCGAAGATCTCCAGTCGTGCAGTCGGCAGCAGAGCGACATAGACATATCGCTTCCGCTTCTACTTGGTTTGGCAGCTGGTTTTGCTCGCTGTTTGGCTTGGACAGCGAGCTGGACAGCGCTGCCTGGACGAGGACAGATCCATATGCCAAGCATGTTTGAATGCTTTTCATTACCGGTTATGCGCCTTCTCTTGTAAGGCAGCTTCACAAGCTCTTTCACCACAAAACGAGAGTCGAGAAAGCGCTGAGAAAATTCTCAAAGACGTGGGCTGTTCAAGCTGCTGTTCAGCTAGCTGTTCCACGCAGCTTTCCAACCTGTTGGCTGACCCGCGGTCGCAAGCAGGGCAAACCCAGCTGCAAAACTGTTGACCAGCGCGGATCAGCCTAAGCGCGAATCGAGATGTAACAGGATGTAACCGGACAACGTGTCCGAAGGCTGCCGACAACTTATGCAACTCCAAGTCTTCCGAGGATGAGGTGTTTGTGCATCTGCTGAGCTATCCGCTGCAAGTCCTCTGCGACTTTTCTACTGCCGATCCGGCACGAGATTGCAGGCTCAATTATCCATCGAGACGTGTTATGCAAACTGGACATGATGCTCTATCCTGTAGCATCCGACGGTTCTTGTCTCAATCTCATCCTTGTGGGTTCACCTCTCGCTTTCGGTCAGCTTTACAGGCGTCGCATAAGGTCTGTTTTTCCCAAACGGCGAATACCTACTCTCGAAGTTGTCATTGCCTCCGTTTGCCGGGGCATGCGTACTCAAGCTGCTGCAGTCAAATCTTCTCTAGCTGTCGTTCCGTATCGCCTCCTCTAGGTGTGAGATCGCGACACCGTTCAAAGTGATATGAATCTTGTCTGGCACAGAACGATTACAACTTTACAACACGTGAAGCGATAGCAATAGCGATACAGACTTGTATTGAAAATACGGGATACAGTGCTTGTTTTTTTTTGTCTTGATAGCAGTCATCCCAATCAGTCGTCTCCGGTAGAGGAACGGTCGTCGGCCTCCTTCTCCGCCGTCTTGAGCGACTGATCACCGGTCAGCCTCGGGTTCTTCAACAGCAGTGAGAACGCAATAAGCGGAACGCAGAGGCAGATCCCGACAATGCATAGGATGCGTTGAACGTGCTGGTAGGCGTGATTGACGGCGTCTCGGTCAGGAGTGCCGACAGGGTTGGTAATAATCCAGGTGTAGGGAGAGCCGTAGATCTCTGCTGCGAGGGTTGAGTTTCCGCCAATTGCCTTTTCAATTTGCTTAGGCAGCTCTTGAGACCAAATGGCTCCCGAAACACAACTGCCGAGAGCCGAACCGATGTTGTACGTTGCCAAATACAGACCGGTCACCACCGCTAGATGTTCATGGCGCGTTTCCACTTGCACGGAAGCCTGTGTGGGGTACGAGAAACATCCACCTGCGATGCCCAGTACGATCTCCGCTCCGATGATGCCTGCCTTGGATGAGCCGGAAAGACCGCCGCGATAATGTATCAACAGTCCGAAAGCGACCATGAACAAGCAGCATCCGAAAATGATGAACGGTTTGAGTCGGCGAACCTTGTATACTACGAGACCGAGCAGGGTACCGGTGATGACGGAGGCGAAGGAGTAGAGCGACGTGATCCGCGTCGCAGACTTGACACTCTGGTTGAACGCGACGATCAATACCGGGTACAGGTATCCGGCTTGCATCGACCATGCAAAGTTGAGCGTGCAGGCGATACCGAAGCCAGCCCAGACACCGCGATTCTTCAAAAGGTGGAAAGGTACGAGGGGGTACCGCGCTTTCATCTCCCACCAGACGAAGAATGGGATACAACAGAATCCAACGACGAGCGGAGCAATGATATGCGCTTGTCGCCACGTTGCTGCTCCGGCAGCCACTCCGCCGGCGAGGGTAAGAGGAACGAGAATCAAGGCGAACACGGCGATCATGAGGATGATACCGATGACGTCCAATTGCCAGAAGAGTTCCTTGACGAGACCTACGGCGCCGTAGTGCGCAAATGGCGATTTGTAGTCTCTGAGGGTCCCCGCTCGGTGCGCTCGGTGTTGTGCGAGGAAGAGCATGAACAGAAGCGGTAGAGTGCACACCGGATAGATGATGGCCCACATCCCGACTCCCCAGTTCCACGTAGTGGCCGAGAGAACGGCGGAGGTGATGTCGCCAGAGACCCACGTATTGATCTGAAGACCGCATTCGTACATCAGCATCTGGTCCACAATAAGGTGATCTGCTATACTCACGACGAAAGGCAATGCCGGAACGAACGAAAAGAACAGCCTGGACCTAGTCGATGTCAGATCCGCGACGATCACTTCCACCAGCAGGATGATCATTGTATACCCAATCTGGTACAGCACAGCACCGCCAGAGAATTGCGAAACGCCATCCGAAGTGGCCTCTACGATGGTGCCGACCACATAGAACACGACGCTGACGATGATGAGCTCGATTCGTCCGAATACGTCAGCGATTTTGGCAGCGGTTGGCTAGGCAAAGAGAACAGAAGCCAGTCAGGAACGATTTCCTGGCGAACGATACAGCTTGAGAGGCGATATTCCTCTTACCTGTGCAGCAGCGGCAATCACTGCACGCAAGACATTGATTGTCGACAACAGCGAGTGAGTTCTGTATAAGCATGTCCAAGTGTATAAGTATATCCGACACCGCGAACAGCGGTCAGTCCTGATAGCTCTCCGACTCACGCATAACTGTTCGTAGCGTAACTCTATGGTATGACCAGGTTTAGCGCTGTCCTCCTGCTATGGCAGAGCGGATACTTGCTTGGTAGGTATATCGAACAGTACCGTCTAGTCCGTAACAGTAGGCCACAAGAAACACACTAAAGAACACGATCCACCGGTCGACCGTCGTAAACTGCTCGTTGATCGCTTCGATCCGCCTGACACCGGCCGCAGCAAGCAAGTTGTCAGAAGAGTCGGTGCTGTAGATGTGTCCTCGCTCGTCGTAAATGTGCTGCTGTTCATTCTTGTCAGATACTCGTGTTGGACCGTTCGCTTCCTTGTTGGAAGGGTAACCCGGAGCATTTGGGTAGGGATTCTTGTCATTGTAAACCTCCTCCATGGTGAAAAGATGTGGTGCGCCGGGCAATGAAGGTTCAGAAGACGATGCGGAGGGAAGATTCAAGCAAAGACGTCTTGGGCCTTATATGCCCCGGATTGCGAATATATCGCCAAACCGGACTCGGTGACCATATCAGATAAGCGGTCGATAAGATTGACCTTGTCAGAGCCTAGACCTTGTAAGGGGAGGACATCGTCATCGAGCGTTCGTGCTGACAACTGAAGCTCAACTGTACGTACTGGTATAGCCTGCAAGAATAGTCGAGAACGACCGCTCCATAATATATTATTCGCATCCGAGCGAAACGGAATTCACTCGATTACTCCTGTGCGTCACTCGGTAGTACACTCGGTGTCGCACTCGGTACTTGCATTCTGAGGAACGACATCGACTGTAGTCGAAGATATCCTATTCCTAGAGATGTAGACTACAACAGGCACATCTTTGACACCAGATAGGGACAAGGATCATGAACTGTATTAAACCGTCCCCAATGTTTCGAGGAATCCCACGATACCATGAATAAAAAGTGGTTCAAGCTCATCCAAAGTTGAAGAGGCTACAAGGATCTCCCTTGCAGCTCAGCAGACGTAACGCTTGCACCCCAGCTTGCAGCAACGCCTCAGTATCAACATTTATGCCATAATCTCCATAGTCACAAGAACCCCTCTCGCCGCATTTCACTTCCCTAGCATAAGTAAGCGATTACGACGATTTCTGCTCTCCGTATTTACTAGTGTCAACGCCGTGCGAGTTGTGGTTGACCAAGTTGAACCTGCGTTTCGGTGACGACAAGTTAGCACCTCTCAAGACGGCAGTACGGCAGAACAGAGCACGAAGACGATGAAAGAAGAACAGAACAGGAACTCACCAAGGAATCGATCCCAACTTTAGCTGCGACCACGTACTGTTCCTCGCCGCCACACCCTGCAAGTACGGGCTCAAATCCGTCTCACCGTACAACGGTTTACCAGCGGCCGCTCGAGCGGATAGCTCCTTCATATCCTTTGCGGCTTCAGGTTCGTTCGGGGAAAGACCCATGAATCGGACTATCAGCACGGCGGGAGAGGCATGATGAGACGTGTTGAGTTGCATTAGTGATGTAGCGGATTTTGGCGCGCGGGGACCTTTGAGGGGGATAAAACTTACAGCTTGATCTCTGGTACGCCATCAAGAAACCACCGCAGAAACCGAGAAACCCGACGAGCTTCATCGCTGGCCTGATTCCACCTCGAGAGTTTGACGGGTCGATTTTTTCTGTTTTTGTTACGTTTTGGATCGATACGGCGGATGTTTGGTGGTAGTGACGGTCGTTGTGACGGGAAGAAAGCGGGTAGAGAAGAACAGCAAGCGAATGAGTACAGGTACGAGCTTTCGAATGCCAATGTTCTTCCTCCCGTCCAGTGATCCTGCCGCAACTCCGCTGCTCCTCCTTCATCTATGCCTCCCTAACATGCTTTCGCATCGCGAAACGCTCCGACAACATGTCCTGGTATACCGTCGGCGCCTCAGAACCCGTTCCGCTTGTTGTCCGAGATTGCCTGTAACGTGAATCCTGGAATCTCCGACTTCCCCGGTCCCGTATGTTTGCTGACCCCCTGTTTCACTCCTTATCCCTCTTTTGACAAATTCCAGCTTCCAAGGCATTCCAGTACTGATTTTTCCAACCTATTTGCTTGTTATAAGAACGAGAAATGGAGCCCAATTCCAAGACACACACACCGACTCGACTTCCCGGTCCTCCATACACCCGCCTCCTTCCCACGAAAGACTCCTTCCAAGCACCACCACTCCCAAACTGTCACAACCGACTCACCAAAAGCATACAAAGCCGCCGGTCCTGCTGCCGCTGCTCCTGCCCACGCCGCATAATCACTCGGACGCATGTACCGGATCACTCGACCCGCATGAGGATCAGCATCGATGAGCGGGTATGGTGTTTGTGCTTGCTTGACGGGCATTTTGTTGGATTGGTGTTTGAACTCCAGGTGAGTGTAGGTATGGATGAAGGGAAATGAAATGTATGGTATAAGGAGGGTAGTATAAGGTGCTACTGGGCTCGTTCAAGCCAATCGGCCAAAACGAATCGGAGCCGCGCCTTTTAGCTGAGGTAAGCGAATGGTGAGCCAGCTTCGTCTTCAGCTTGCTTCGAAAGCTGCTTGGAACACCCGAAACGTTATTGCCGTACAACGAGTGAAGGATAGCGGCTAGCGTACATAAATCTGTTCGCAGCCGGCAAGTGAAGCTCTCAATGGAAAACCCAAACTGGATTTCTCCAAGCTCTTGAGCAAGGGGAAGAGGTTGGGACAACTATGCACGAATTGCTGTGTCGAACTGTATGACGGGTCATTATTGAGTAAGCACCCTCCACAAACACAATAACAACTAGCGCCCGTTCAAAAGCAACGCCGACTTGCGTCATTCACGTCGAATCTTTCGCAGCAGTCTTGTCCCGTTATGGCATACAGTTAGTTGCCCCATGCCAAGCAGAACCATACTCTACACACACCGCACAGCATTCTGCACATCCTACCTATAAAGGCCTACATACTCCCTTACACCCTTAACAACCACACAACCTCGCCACAGCCACTTACAAACTACCCACAATCTTAACCAAGCAAGCAAACATGATGACCAAATCCATCAACACTCTCGTCCTCGCCCTCGTCGCGTTCAACGCTGTCACCGTCCTCGGTTTGGCTGACCCTGCGATCATCAACGCTCCTGTCCAGAAGAGGGAGAACGAGCTCGAAGCTCGTCAATGTGAGTCGAACGTTTCCTTCTCCTCTTTCTTTCCACGGGATTGTTTCGCTATTCCGTCTCACACAGAGGCCTTCACTTCGCCAAATACTCTTGTGAAATAACACTGCCATCTCCCGATTTTGCCTGGCTGACGATCCGTTGGTCTCCTCTGCTCTACAGTCTCCGACATCATCGGCGGCCTCACCAGTGCTCTAGGTGGCGCCACCTCGGTCCTCGGAGACGTAACCTCAGTCGGAGGATCTGTATTCAGTGCTGCCACTTGTAAGTTCTACCCTTCCTCTCTCCTCCAACACACCATTACATCTTAGCACCTTGGCTGAAACCCTCTTATTTTTTCTTGTTTGGTTTGACAGCTGGCGGTGCAGGTGCTTTATCAACAGTGACAGGCGGTGCCGCTTCAGTCGGTCAGCAAATCACCAGTAAGTCCAAGTCCGCCCCACTATCCCTCTGTCACTCGGACGGGATCTAATACTCTCCGCCCTAATTGACAGGTGGTGCCGGATCCGTCGTTTCTGCAGCTACGTCCGTCGGTGGAGGTGTAGCTAGCACCGTCACGAGCGGTGTTGGTGGTGTCGCCAGCACCGTCACCTCGGGCGGAGCATCAGTAGCCACGGCTGCGACTGTAAGTCTCGTTTTCCTCACGTTTCTTCCTCTACTCGTCGGAACAACCCAGCTGATCGGTTGCCGCTCGTGTTTATAGTCCGGTGCTGCAAGTGTTGGAGGTGCCGGTACTTCTGCGGTTGGCAGTGTTGCTGGTGCTGGAACTGTGAGTCTCACATGAAACTTGGAGTTTTCGTATGATCGTTGCTAATGATCATGTGATCGATTTTCCTCGGATAGTCTGGTGCAGGATCGGTCGCTGGTGCCGGTACTTCCGCGTAAGCACTACTACTCCCTCTCCTCTCGCTTATCCACGCGGCAACCT
Organism: Naganishia onofrii; assembly: GCA_030039215.1. Taxonomy (NCBI): domain Eukaryota; kingdom Fungi; phylum Basidiomycota; class Tremellomycetes; order Filobasidiales; family Filobasidiaceae; genus Naganishia; species Naganishia onofrii. The sequence goes on along the minus strand of JASBWV010000041.1, from coordinate 55,446 downwards.
GCTGACCGTCCTCGTTGCCCTTTCTTGTTACAGTGTCGGTAGTGCAGCCACTGGTGGTGCTTCCGCTGCCTCTTCCGCCGTCTCTGCAGGGTAAGCAGCCATATCACCCACCCTTCTTAACCAGATCCGAGCTAATAGTCTTACCACGTCCCAGTAACGCTCTCTTGCCACCTGTTGAGGGTCTTCGAATCGCTCTTTCCCTCGTCGCTCTCGGCTTGGGTGTCGGACTCGTTCGAGTCTTGTAAACACCTTCTCACGCATCATCAGATCGCCATCGCCTCAACCCGTCTTCTACAAGACTCGTGTGCCATGGTGTTTGTGCAGTTAGAAGACGACTATGGACTGGGAACGAGAAAATGCTTTGAATGGTGAAAGAAGATAACCGGGTTGGAATGTAAGATCACGCCAACCATATGTAGCCTTAGAAAAAGTTGATGTTGTGATCTCTTTTTTGTATCTCATACACGCATACATGAATACATGTTGATTGTACTCCTCCAGCATCAAAGCTTCAGTTGGGTCGCGCGATGGCGCACTGTATGGTAAGATCGTGCCGCTGAAGATGAAAAACTGTCGTGATGAGCTGTAGCTTGGGCTGTAAGGGAAGTGAGTCACCATTCCTTCTAATTTGTCGATGTCGATATCTCCGAGTCGAAGGTTTCGGCAGCTGTTTCGCGTTTCGCTGGTGTGATCATCGATCATTCGATCAACCATAATGTCCATCAAGTAATCGATCAACAAAGAAACACTAGGCACATTCTCCCTCCATCAATGTTTGACCATCATAGCATTTGCATGATTACATCAACTTTCCATCATTTGTGTCGACTGTTCTTTCCTAGACACCTCTTCAAATGGTACGAGCTATGCTACTTGATCAGTGAGTACTTCTCAGAATAGTGATCTACCTCCTTGCCTTGCAACGCTGAAAATTGCTTCCACGCAGGAGGGTCGGCGTGATCTCACACGTTTCCCAACTTATCAGGAAGTCGACACAATACATGGTCATCGCTTGATCGGAAATGCTTTCCATGTGGAACATCGGAGCTTTGATGTAGCAAGAAAGGGAGGCGTCGTCCCTTCTCCCTTTAGAACACTTCTCGGCCGGATCACACGATAGGCTCAAAGGAAGGACAAGGCTTCCATACACCAAGATTGATAGCCTAGAGGGAGTTTCCGATAGTACAAGAGTGATATATGATGATTGCCTTGCTATCATGCGACCCCTGTAAGCATTCCAATCCGATCTTGATCGACGCACCGCTCAGCTCTCCCTGTTCACTCATGCGTATTCCTTTCCTTCATCCGAAACCTGCCGGACCGACAAACCGTCATGAAAAAGTCATTCCGGAATACACCGCCAACATTGTTGACAAGGTGACTTTCGGCTGGATTTATCCTTTGCTCAAGGTGAGTCGATTAGTCTGTCCTGAGGATAGCTGTTGATCTGAACTCTTGATCCGTTCTAGACTGGATACACCCGGCCAGTCGAAGAGAACGACGTCTGGCGCCTCGATGACAATCGTTTAACCAAGACTCTATCCGACCAACTGGAGCACAACTTTTATATACGATGCCCACCTAGTCGGAGGCCTTTGCACTTGGGAGGAGCCGTTCACTCTTTGGCTCATACGGATGGTATTGCTGCTATTGAAGCGAAGACAACAAGGCCTATACCTCCTGCTCACACAGTGGGCGGGAATCTGACAGCGCCGAAAATCGTCAACGACCCGGAAAAATCAGAAAAAACGTCGGTTGAAGGAACTCTCGTGGATACTGGCTCAACGGGTGACTCACGTGTCAATCTATCAGGCCCGTATTCAATTGCCTCACCGGCGCTCGATGTATTACCGACGGAGTCTACGAGAAAAGATATCAAAACAGCTTCTGCGAACCTCGCTGCTTCTGCACAATCGCCTCACGCTCTCCCGAGTTACAACCCGAGCTTCCTCTCGCGCGCGAATCCATGGTCCACCTACCGAAAGCTCTCTAAAGTCTACCAAGGAAGGCTTGACGCTAAGCCTGACGCGCAAGGGTGTCTACGGTACTACGATTCATCTCTTGTCATCGCACTTTGGAACACTACATGGAAACAGCTCGTACTGGCAATATTGTTCAAGGCCGGTCAATCCACTCTCGAAACCACTAGCAGCCTTGTAACGAAACAGCTGATTGCTTTCATCACAACGAATCATGCCTGGGATAAGCTTGGGGAGGCAGACCGCTCAGCGGGAGCTGTCAAGCCACCCCTGTCCATCGGTCACGGAATCGCGCTAGCCATTGGATTGGCTGTAATGCAGGAAGTTGCCTCTCTGCTTGGGAACCATTATTATTTGCAAAGTTTCGGATGCGGTATGTTTTCTCGTCTGTTTATTGACCGCTTGCGATACTGTCTCACATAGAAAATCACATTTTCAGGTTTCATGATGCGTTCAGCTCTTATCAACCAGATTGCCCGAAAGTCCCTCAGACTTTCACCAAAGTCAAGAATCGAATTCTCCAGTGGAAAACAGATAACCGCAATGAGCACAGACGCGAGTTATGCGGAATGGTGCTTTCCCCTATTTGTTCAAGCGATTGTCGAGCCGTTTGCGATCGTATTGGGTTTCATCTTGCTCATCTTGAACCTTGGTCCGTCGGCATTAGTGGTAAGTATCAGTGAGGTCGATAACATCGAGCCTGCTGACACTCGCTTGCTTTCAGGGGGTTGGGGTGCTTGCCGTCAGTTCGCCTTTCATCGCTTCGTTGACACAAGGCCTTGTAACTACCCGTCAGCAGCAGCTGAAAATGGTCGATCGTCGAGTAAGGCTAACAACGGAAATCCTTAACGCTATTCGCCAAATCAAGCTCTATGCGTATGAGAGCTATTTCTCGAAGAGGGTGTTGGATTGCCGAGATCAGGAACTGGCGCGGGTTCGCGAAAGGATGAGAATCCGCGCTACCTTGCAAATGGTCATGGTATGTTGCGCTACCTACAGAAACCCCGTATGACCGTAACATATCTCGCTTTCGTATCGTATAGACCTTGTTGCCAACTTTGGCCGCAGTGCTATCGTTTATGACATACTCCTTGGCAGGAAATGAGTTGACTACCGCCACAATTTTCGCCTCGTTGCAACTGTTCAACGTGATTCAGTTTCCGATGCAAGTCTTGCCTACAGTGTTCTCGTTTTTATCGGACGGTCATGTCGCCATTGTGCGGATTTCAAGAATCTTGAAGGCTGAAGAACTACCGCATGAAATCATCGTGAGGACGGAGCAAGAGAACGCGATAGATGCTTCCGGTGACTTTGCCTTTGAAACCATAGAGGCACCTGATCATAGCGATAAACGAATCTTGAGCGGGGATCTCAACAGGGAAGAAGATGAAGAACACAGTGGACCAGAACACTCAAGTGCGGCAACGCTGCTACGTGACGCAGTTGCAAACGGGAAACAGACGGGACCTTTTACTTTGAACGACATCGATCTACATATTCCAAGAGGTTCTTTCGTCTGCATATTCGGTCAGATTGGCAGTGGCAAATCAGCGCTGTTGCAAGCCCTTATTGGAGAAATGAAGCAAACCCGCGGTCTCGTTACGTTCGGCGGCAGTGTCAGTCTCGTCACCCAGCATCCGTGGATTCAGAATGCATCTGTCAGAGATAATATACTGTTTGGGCAAAGCATGAACGAAGATCGATTGGAACGGGTAGTACAAGCGTGTGCTTTGTCAAGAGACTTGGAGTTATTCTCAGATGGAATAAACACAGAAATCGGAGGTGAGTTTGTCTTAACTGGCAGGGTATACCTGATTCGTGTTGCTTACTATACAGTACAATAGAACGAGGAATCAACTTGTCGGGGGGACAACGGAGCAGGATAGCTTTGGCTCGGGCTGCGTATAGCGATGCTGAAGTCATTCTCTTGGACGATCCGCTTAGTGCGGTGGACAGTCATGGTGAGTTATGTCTCCTCTGCTACAGTGATCGGTCATCTTCTGACAGTCTTCGAACGGAATCACGCACAGTCTCTGCCCATATACTGGAACAATGCTTCTTGACTCTGATGAAGGACAGGACCCGCATAATTGTCACCCATCATCTAGAAGCGGCGGAGCGCGCCGATCTCGTACTGGTGTTGGATAACGGTCGAATCGTTCAACAAGGGTCGTACCGGACACTCAGTGAGACCGGTGCATTTCAGAAAGTGTTACAAGAACCCGGCATCTCAGAGCATAGCATGGACAGGGCGACACCGAGTCCCTTTGAAGAAGCGGAAAAATCGAAGGAAGGAACCCCATGCGGACAGGTGCCTACGAAAATACACCTCGACGAAGAGAGGAATACGGGAGCGCTATCTTGGCGGATCTACGTGGCGTATTTCAAGGCGATGTCAGCTAACGGTTACTTGATGACGGCACTGGCATGTCTCATTCTCGCCCAATGTTCACAGTTGGCCTCGACGATGTTCCTCGGGTTTTGGTCGGCTTCCACGATCCCCGGTTTCAACAAGGAACAATACATGGGAACTTACGCTGGACTAGGGGTATCGCTTGTGGTTTTTACTTTTGTAGGAGCCTACAGTACTTGCCTTGCTGGCATTCGCGCCTCGTTCTTGATGTTTCAAAGGGCTTTGCGAGGTGTACTTCGTTCGCCGACATCGTTTCATGACAGAACCCCGACTGGTCGGATCATCAGCCGATTGGCCAAAGACGTCGAGTCGTGTGACGACCGGTTTGGCATCAGTTCTTGACGCAAGTCATGTCTGTCTTCGGAACTGTTGCGCTGGTCTTCTACACATTCCCGCTACTAGGCATCCTCTTTGCACCGATGCTCTTTTGCTACCTCGCCTTATCAGCCTTCTTCCGTCGAACGTCCAGGGAATTAAAACGTATTGATAGCACAACGCGGTCATTCTTATTCTCGAATTTTACAGAACAACTTGGCGGCATTTCCACCATACGTGCATATAAACAACAGGAAAGATTTTTGGACAAGACGAGCAACGCTATCGATTACGAATTTCGTTTCTACTATGCATCTATGGTAACACTGCGATGGCTTTCAGTAAGGCTGGATCTGCTCGGCAACCTTCTGGTCCTTGGAATCGCCGTTTTCGGTGTCTGCCTTCGCAACGACGTCTCGCCTTCTAAGTTCAGCGTCGTGCTTACGTACTCTTTGCAGAGTACGCAGATTCTGAGTCAACTCATTACGATGTACGCCCTCGTCGAACAAGGTAAGTTTTTGCGTCAGTCGAATTGCGGATGGAAACTGAGCGTGGCCTGATTTATAGAGATGAATACCTGTGAAAGGGTAAGACAGGTTGCCAAGCAGTGGTGAACCATCTACTCACGACTTCGATCGGCTACATGACAGATTTTATTCTATGGAGATCTGCCTGTGGAGGCAGAACCGGTAAAGCCAGACGACCCCTGTTGGTTGGCCGCTCCATGGAAATATTACCTTTGATGACGTCGCGCTTAAATACCGTCCAGAGCTGCCACCGGTTCTGAAAGGTTTGTCATTCGCAGTGCGAGCGGGCGAGAAGGTCAGTATTCTGAACAATGCATTCTCCGGGACTATACTGAAGCAGCTCTGTTCTTGGGATAGATTGGGATCGTGGGAGGACTGGTGCAGGAAAATCTTCGTGTCTTCAAGCGTTGCTTAGACTGGTCGAGCTGGACGGTGGTCGAATTCTGATTGACGATATAGACATCTCGGAAATCGGTTTGGACACTCTTCGTCATGCCATCTCGGCGATACCCCAAGAAGCCCTTCTGTTCAGCGGTACCATGCGAGACAATCTGGATCCCGAGGGTATCAGAAGGGATGCGGAGCTACATGACGCTCTGCGAAGGTGTAGTCTCTTAAGCAAAGAAAGCAAGGACGACTCTCGTCTACGAAAATTCAAGCTTGATGCAGAGGTCGCAGATGAAGGTAGCAATTTCTCGTGAGTGTTCATTGGTCCTTCATAGTCAGAATGGCTCATTGTATGGCAACTCATAGAGGCGGAGAAAGGCAGCTCGTGGCTCTCTGCCGAGCTCTCGTCAGGAACCGAAAGGTTCTGATATTGGATGAGGCGACCAGCTCAGTTGATCCAGAAACAGACGCCATCATCCAGCAAACTATTCGAAACGAATTCAAGGATATTACACTGCAAGTATCATGCTCGTTTTTCAAATCTGTCTTCAGCATTAAATGAAAAATCCCTCTAGACTCTGTATTGCGCATCGGCTAGCCACAATAGCATTCTACGACCGTGTACTCGTGCTGGACCAAGGAACAATCGTCGAGTTCGCTTCGCCGCTGACTCTGTACGACCAAAAGACCTCGATGTTCCGCGGTATGTGCGATGCTGTAAGACTTGACAGGGGGACAATTCAGAAAATGAGAGAACAAGAATGATACACCCTGCGAGTATGGCAGACCGGAGATGAATGCATTTCATCGTCCAGCAGTACTGCACGTCAATTGTTGGCAAGACGGTCAAGTCGGAACGGGTTTTCGGATCAACATCCTCGACTTGCGGTACTCAACGTGGATCTCTTGCAGCAGTTACTATACACTTCTTTTTAGGATTAGGACAAGCAGCTATTCCTATAACGCTACATCGGGATCCGCTTGAAGTTAGCGCCAAGTCGCATGAAGTTATATTGCCCGAAAATGCAATAACATATTCCCTTCAAGGTGTTTACTTTCCTTGACAAAGGGAGTGCTTTCGTAGTAGACTTCATCACTCAGGGCGGCAATACATCGATCCAGTCGCCGCGAGCTACACAACGGCACTCCTCTAGAAGACGTACTCATACCTTTGCTTCGCGCCAAAGGGCCGGGTTTGAAGTATAGTTGGGGATGCATGATGCCTTTCGCAACAATCGAAAGGGGGTTACAGGGCGGGAGTTCCTTCAAAGCCTTTGCGTGAGTCCTGTCGCCCTCTGAAGAGGACCTTGGAAAGCAGACCATAGCCAAATAACAAGGAGAAAAGAATGAAAGGGCAATAATGCGATGACTGCATTACATACCGGTGATATAATAGCGTGTAGGGCGCGACAACAGCCCGGTATCTACTCGTCTGTCAAGCGTCACTTTTTTCTCCTACCTTCGCGACATCCCCCTGTTAACTCCCGCCTTCCGCATACACCCTAAACCTTCCTCCTACTGTCCTTTCGGAAGGAGATGTTCCTGTTCTACAAACCGAAACCGGAGCCGCCATTGCATCGCAATGAAACCTTGATACCCGAATCCAAGGCAAACTTGCTTCAGAGGATATCGGTAGGGTGGGTGTTCCCCTTGCTTCGGGTGAGTCGATAGATCGTCCTTCGGTGGCTCGGAGGAAATTTGGATTGCAGGACCAATCTGATCGTGCTCTTGCCTGTATAGACGGGATACACACGCACCATCGAGGAGAACGATGTCTGGAGTCTCGACGAGTCTAGACGCGCACAGACTCTGTCAGATCTGCTCGAGGCCAAGTTCTATGCTCGATGTCCACCGAGTCGCCGACCTTTACATCTGGGAGGTGTTCCAGCATGTATTCCGTCCGAAAAGAACCATGGAATAGATGCCGAACCAGCGGGTCCGCCGGAGGACTTTTTGATGGAAGGTCTAGCTGTCGACGCGCCAGTTCTTGATAGAACACTCTCCCTGGCGCAGAACGTTTCACGGACTGATACTACTCACTACGATAAGACCATCAGAAAAAGTAAAGGCGGTGACGAGCCGCAAGCCGATTCGAAGACGAGTCTTTCTACTCTCGTTGCCATCTTCGCAATTCTGTCCAGGTTGAATCCTTGGTCCACCTACCGAAAGGTCGCACGACTCGAGAAGGGAAACAAGGTAGTCGAGACAGATGAACAAGGCAAGAAGCGGGTTTACGACTCGTCCCTTGTGAAAGCTCTCATCCTTTCATGCTGGAAGCGTCTTCTCTTCGCCGTAGCCTGCAAAGCTTGTCACTCAGTACTCATCACCACAAGCTCGTTGATAACCAAGCGTTTGATCACTTACATATCGGTGAGCCACGAATGGTCCAAGGCCGATGAAGCGGATCGCGGAACACGTTCGCTATCAAAGCCAAAATCCATCGGTTATGGAATAGGTATCGCCATTTCTTTGGCAGCGATGCAGGAAGTGGCTTCGCTCTTCGAAAACCACTATTCCGCACAAAGCATGACTTGTGGTAAGAATTTCAGGTCTATCTCTGCTCTTGCACGCATGTACTGAGGGCGACTTTTTCGCATCTTCGCTATGTAGGATTTATGATGAGGAACGCAATCATTAACCAAATCGCTCGGAAGTCTCTCCGTCTCTCCCCACCGGCGCGGATCGAATTCACCAATGGAAAACAAATCACCGCTATGACTGCTGACAGCGGTTATGTGGAATGGAGCTTTCCGTTGATAGTAATGGTGTTGGTTGAACCTATAACCATCATTATCGGCTTTGCTTTGCTCCTAGTTAATTTAGGGCCTTCCGCCCTAGTCGTAAGTCTATCGGAACAATGACGTTCGCAGTGGCGTACTTACTCATATTAACACACAATAGGGCATTGGAGTGCTGGCTATGTCCTCTCCACTGATGGCAATCTTGTTCAAGGACATGAGAGAAAGTCGCCAGCAGCAGCTGAAAGTAATGGACAAACGTGTCAGGCTTACAAGTGAAGTACTGTCTGCCATCAGGCAGATAAAGCTTTACGCCTATGAAGCCTATTTCGAGAAGCGCATGCTCAGCCATAGGGGACAAGAGCTTGCTAGATTGCGAAAGAACATACGTTCCAGATCGACCTTGTTCATGATAACGGTGAGTATTACACTTGTCTTTGCACAAACGATAGAAAATGCATTCTCACTCAACATCGCGATTCGCTCGGCACGAAAGACATTGATACCGACATTGGCGGCCGTTTTGTCTTTCATTGTCTACTCCTTGACAGGCCATGAACTTCGGGCAGCGAGTATTTTCGCTTCTTTGCAGTTGTTCAACATCATCCAAACTCCAATGTCTGAGCTCCCAATGGTCATCACCGCCCTCGCAGATGCACACGTTGCAATAGTTCGCATCTCCAAAATCTTGACTGCAGAAGAGCAGCCCCATGGCCTTATCATTTCACCAGAACAGGAATATGGCTTGCAAGTGTCAGGAGACTTCACGTATGAGACAGCTGCGCCGCCGGACCACAACGATGTCGGCCGCCTCAGCCTTTCCAAGAAAAAAGCTAAAGGCAGCAAGAAAACGAAAGATGAGCCTGACTCTGATGGGAAGGTGGCATTGCTCGAGGTACCTGGGGAGAAGGAGAATGAAGAAGTGCCGTTTACATTGCGAGGCATCGATCTTCGTATACCCAGAGGAGCACTAGTGTGCATATTTGGCAGAATAGGTAGTGGCAAGTCAGCCTTACTGGAAGGCATACTCGGAGAAATGCGACAAACTTGTGGACATGTGCTTTTCGGCGGCGACGTTAGCCTGGTGACACAAACTCCATGGATCCAAAACGCAAGCGTAAGAGACAATATCATCTTCGGAAAAGATGTAGATGAAAAAAGGCTGGCGGACGCCGTGCGTGCATGCGCATTGACCCGAGATCTAGAAGGCTTGATAGATGGAATTCATACAGAAATAGGAGGTTAGCCAAATTTCAAGATTCTGTCTAATGTTGATTCAAGCTAACTAACTGATCCGGAACTGTTGTAATTACTTTAGAAAGGGGCATCAATCTTTCCGGAGGACAAAGGAGTAGAATTGCCTTGGCCCGGGCAACCTACGCTAATGCCGAAGTCGTGCTTCTGGATGATCCGCTCAGTGCGGTGGACAGTCATGGTGAGGTTGCCCTTTCCCACCACAGAATCTGTCGCAAGTTCGAAGCCTCACCTTCGTTACGCCTTAGTCTCATCCCATCTGGTAAAAGAGTGCTTTTTGGGCATCCTGCGACACAAGACCCGAATTTTGGTAACGCATCATCTTGAAGTGGCCCAACATGCAGATTTGGTGCTGGTAATGGAGAACGGATGCGTCATTCAGCAGGGGTCGTATGCAGAACTCAAGAACATCGAAGGTAACTTCCAAACACTTCTGAAAGAGTATGGCAACGACACGGGAAGCAGTACGTCTCAAACTGAAATGGAACCGGAAATCGAGGTCGAGGCAGAAATACCCGATGAAGCCCCGGTGATGGCCAGAGATGGCAAAGAAATCACGAAAATACACATGGACGAAGAACAAGAAGAAGGCGCTATTTCAGGGAAGACTTACGCTGCATACGGCAAAGCGATGATGAAGGGAGGCCCCCTTTTATGTGCCATGGTGTGCGTCGCTCTGAGTGAGGTTGCGCAAGTCGGCAATACCCTTGCTTTGGGATTCTGGAGCTCTTCAAGCATCAAAGGATTCAATCAAGGCCAGTACATGGGGATTTATGCCGGTTTGGGCATGGCTATTGCTTTCTTCACCTTCATTGCAGCCTACACCGCAGCACTCTCCGGACTAGGAGCGTCATTTTTAATGTTCCAGCAAGCTCTCCGCAGAGTGTTGCGCTCTCCGACCGTCTTCCACGATAGAACACCCTCGGGACGTATCGTCTCTAGACTTACCAAAGATGTGGAAAGGGTGGATATCTTTTTGCCGAGGGAGTGGTTTGAACTCATTCAGGGGCTTGCCTCCATCGTTGGGATGGTCGTCTTGGTCTTTTACTCGTTTCCTTGGCTAGGGATAATTTTTATACCTCTCTTTGCGTGCTACTACGTCTTCGGAACGTTCTATCGTTTCACGGCACGAGAGTTGAAGCGTATCAATTCCACCACGCGTTCGTTTGTTTACTCGGGATTCAACGAACAACTAGCAGGAACGATATCTATTCGCGCCTACCAAGAACAACCGAAATTCATCGAGGACATCAGCCAAGCTATGAATCGAGAATCTCGCTTTTACTATTCACAAATTTTTGTCGGGATTTGGCTTACTCTCAGGCTCGACCTGCTTGGAAGCCTCCTGATCATGGCAATTGCAATATTTGGAGTATGCTTCAGAAACAAAGTGGAGCCTACGAAACTCAGTGTGCTTCTGACATACTCTCTGCAAACAACTCAACTGTTCAGTCAGCTAGTGTTAACGTACACTCGCGTTGAAAGGGGTAAGTGAACATATCAAGGTGGACGTTTCACTCTCGAACTGACTGCCTGAACTGGTTTCGTAGAAATGAACACTTGTGAACGGGCAAGTCGGTTTTGCCTACCTGATCCTTTCGTGCACGTAGACTGACCTTAGTATGACTGGAATGTGCAGCTCTTGCATTATGGACAGCTTCCACTTGAGGCAGACCCCGTGAAGCCAAACGACCCGGACCAACTTTGGCCGTCCAAGGGTGAAATTACACTTGATGACGTTGAGCTCAAGTATCGACCAGAACTACCTGCCGTGCTCAAAGGTATTTCGGTTCAGATCCGTCCCGGAGAAAAGGTATTGATTTTATGACGATTTGTTGTTCTTCAGGGCTGTTCTAACCCATCTTATTCGAGTCCATACAGATCGGTATAGTCGGTAGAACAGGAGCAGGCAAATCCTCCTGCTTGCAAGCGTTGTTCCGGCTTGTCGAACTTTCAAGAGGAAGGATCATCATTGATGGCGTCAACCTAGCGGACATCGGCCTCGACACGCTTCGTAAGAATCTGAGCGCTATACCTCAAGAGCCGCTTTTATACAGTGGCACCATGAGGGAAAACCTGGACCCTGAGGACGTCAAGACTGATGCGGAACTTTACGACGCGCTTCAAAGGTGTGGCCTGATTAACACCACGAGTGAGCAAAGCCAGCGCTTCAACAAATTCAAACTGGATGCGCAAGTGTCAGACGAAGGGGGAAACTTTTCGTTAGTGTTCTTCGTTTCAATTCATGTTGGAAAAATACCATTCTGATTGCTGCACTTCTGATATCTCGGACTGCAGTGGAGGAGAAAGGCAACTTGTCGCACTCTGCAGAGCTCTTGTCAAGAATCGGAAAGTGCTCATGCTGGATGAAGCGACGAGCTCCGTTGACCCCGAAACAGATGCGACTATCCAGAAGACGATTCAAACCGAGTTTGGTGATGTGACTTTGTAAGCTTCGAAGTTTCTTCCGAAGGCTGTTTCAATCATTAATTGACTACGTACCTCTTTCTCTTCCAGACTGTGCATTGCACACAGACTGGCTACAATTGCATTCTACGACTGGGTCCTAGTACTCGAAAAAGGCAACGTGGCCGAATTCGACACGCCTTTGAATCTCTACGACCAGCAGGACTCGATTTTCCGAGGAATGTGTGACGCCGCGAAACTTGACCGAGAAGCTATCCTGAAGATTCGGAATCAGGGAACTTAGATAGAGCCGACGGACATGTCTCTGAACTCTACATCACTTTGATTACGCTCATGATGTCGGTAAATTTCGCTTGTATTTTATATTGTAGTGATTTTATGCGTAGTTGCTTGAGGTCGACAACCTGCGATTACGTCTTGAACGTGGTGCTATATGCATTAGTGATATGTGCTCGGCTGTCCCGCCCTCTTATGCGATACAGCTCCCTGATTCGATGACTCTCGATGTGATATGCTTGCCAGAAGCATACGTCATTTTGCCACGATAGAAACTTCTACATTAGTCGCACAACATGAGACTTTGTCAACCTAGTTTCACTCCTTTTCCCATCATCGTTCCGATATGCGTTTATCGACATCAACCTGAGGATGTTGTCGAATCTAGATTAATCCTTAACGTCAAGTTGTCGACACGTTCGGCGGACCAGCTCTTTCTGACGGGTTCAAGCATCTGGAACGCATGCATTTTTTGCTGGATGGTGAGTAAAGCCGATATTGCATGATCCTGCAAATGCCATAAGAACCGTTAGATAACTGTAACATGGGACATCGAGCGGGAAACAACTTACCTATGGCGCAAGTACCGTTGACGCAGGACACGGTGTTCACGTCTGGAAGTATTGTGCAATCCACGCTCGACGCCGCACCTGGACAGGCTCCGCAGCTTTCCAAATCAGACCGAATATTGATGCACTTCTCAAACGATGAGATCAGTGAACATGATCAACGGCGTTTATCATACAGGCGTGAAGCCGCCTACCTCGTATCCCTGAGGCTGGACAGGGCATGCCGGTATTCCCGGTGGACAGAGGGCTCTCCGGGACCATGCGGGATGATAAGGTTGACGTTTCTCCTTGTTGTTCGGCGTCGGACTGGGATCCAAGCCAATTGAGCAGAAGCCAGCTTTGCAGAATTCTATTGCAAATACGGTATATTGTCAGTTTAATTCCAGGAAGCAGCAAGTTTGATGATCAAATAGATCTCACCAGAAACGCAATGACTTGATTCTCCTTCAGCCGTCCCATCATTTGCCTTGCACGGCGCTCGCGGACCTCCACATATCTTTCCAGGGCTGCAAAACACTCCTTCATCCACGCAATCTTCATCGAATTCGCATGATTCGCCTTTATGCTTTTGCGGAATAACACGGGTACATCTGTTGTTGACACAGTCTCCTACAAGGCGAGGTGACCCGGACCATCAGCTATGATCGTGGCAACCAATGTTGGTATCTGTGATCAACTTACCTGACTGACACCAATCGAATGGGAAATCACTATGGCAAGGCGCACCTACAGCTCCGCAGAGACCAGTCCAACATTCCGCAGGGCCATAGCATTCGTATGAGTCAGAACAGTTTTGGCCGAGTTCCGCAGGCGAGTCACTTTGGCATCTTCCGTTCTTGCAGAAATCTATGCCAAGCAGTCATCGAGGACTCAGTCTTTCCGTCATCGGCAATATACAAAAATATAAGAGGTAATCAGAGCGGAATCGAGCTTACTGAAAAGACAGATGTTATCGGCAAACCAATAATTCGATCCGTTATCCGACGTGCAAGCAGCTCCAACTGATCCACAAACACCTTGATAACACTGGGTCGTCGCGTATTGGTTGGAACCGTCGCATTGGACCGAGTTTGTGCAGTTGCCGCCGAGTGGGATGGATCCAGATTCTGGAGCTTGTGCCGCTGCAAGAGCAAAAAAGAGGCCTGTGAAGCCGAAGAGCAGTAAAGGAGAAGTGAGTCGCATGTGACTACTTCACTTGTGTTTCTCGACTACTTACTGTATAGAGAGACGACCCGGAAAACTGTCAAGTGGATCAAGTAGCGATTGGTCGCCAGCATGTTGCGATGCCGGAAGCCTTGAAGAGGTAATGGGAGTGAATAAAGCCCTTGATACCGGGAGAATGGCGGCGGACTGGTTGCTGGATGTGTGATAGAAAAGGAGTCGTATGTCGAACAAGATTTGGAAGAAGGACATTGCATCAATCCTGCTTCTTTATGTACTGGTTGCGAAGTATAAGGCTCTCTTGCTTCCGTTATAACGATCATGCTTCGTCCAAATAGGGCTTGCAGATGTATGTTTTCACCATGTGCGTGCAACGAAAGGATGCAAGTCTTCCGGCGTTTCAGGTTGGCGCCGCGCTTCGAGAAGGATTTCACGGTGAGTAAATTGATGAGAAGTGCAGAATTATGAAATCATCACCGAGGCGTCTTGCAAGCTATGTGGTGAGTAGATGCATCGGTCAGTCGTGTCATAGTTATGCAGAAAGGAACGAAAAGACTCACAGGCCACACAGTAGCAGGAAATAGTAGAAGTCGACACTTAGGGGTAAAACACCAGACAGCCCCTACCGAGCGCCCTCAAAGAACACACATATATCGATAATTATAGGCATGGCAATACAACCCATCATACATCACCACAGATACAGATACTCCGGCGCACCAACCCCAAAGGACGCATGATCACGTCCGCAGGTAACTGAGTAGAGCAATCATACAAACCCCAACAACAAGACCTAGGATTATCGTATCCCTCCTCCTGCGTGATTGGATCATCGATAAGAGGGAATTGATACCCGGCATTGAGCCTGCAATGTACGAACGAGGGTCGTGACAGCATCAGCGTAGCGAAAGGATATTGAAGGATAGGACGGGTAAAGGACTTACTGAGAACGCCAGTAATACGCGAGTTTATCCCCGTAAGCATCGTTCTCTGCTGCGCGAAGTCCTCTCTCGTAGCATATGCTTGTCTGTAATGGGACGACTCAAATCAGAAATCGATACATCAGCGCTTTGACCACATAGACTTACTCCAAGATCTCATCGGTCATTCGGTTCGAAGAGTCGATTCGATCCCTTTCCGCTAACAGCGCATCTGTTTGTGGTGGTAATGATTGTTTATATGCGCTAAGAGACGGCGTAGACGAGATGTCAGATCCCAGAAGTGTTTCGTCAACTTGGACCGGTGCTCACTTGATGTCTTTACGTATGGAACCTAGCAGATCATGCCGCTGCAACGCCTGCTCGATATTCGACTAGTCAGAGGAGAGTTGGCAAAGAGATACATCAGCATCGCATAATACCGCGGAGACAACAACTTCGCTTACTCTCGTCCGCACAAACTCTCTGCGGTAGTCGTCGTATATATCTCGGTGTCTTGATGCTGCATGCATCATTGAGGTTGATGGTGGCTCATCTGGCGAGTTTAGTAGTGCCGTGAGAGTATCTAATGTCGCACTAAGCTATAGAGGCGTACGAGACAATTGTCAGATCCGAAGGACTAGCAGATGAGACCTGCTCGGGAAACAGCAGACATTAACTGCACGCCTTGCTCACCTTTTCCAGCAACTCATCGATTTCCTCCTCCATCAGCTTATACCCTCCCACACCCTCCTCCTCAAGACTCATTACATCCCTATTCCTCGGACTTGTCGATCCATCACGTATCAACGACCCGCTATTACTTGTCGTAATCTGACCGGCGATAGCTGAATACGCGGACAACTTGGAGTCAAGGCGCGATTCCAGTGCTCGTACGTGTTTGCGGGTGGTTTCCCAGCTTGTTCCGGACATTGTAGGTCGTTCGTTTTGCGGTATGTTGTACGGTGGGCGATACTCGGACGACGCTGCGGAGGTATAGAGGAGAAGAAGGTTGAGTTGGAGGTTACAGCATCATGACACTGACACGAATGCGGAGTCTCCACTTTCTGCGCTTTCCAAGCAAGCGCACACGGAAAGAACCGCGCTTATGGGTAAAACATTGGGTGAAGCGATCGGGGAACGTTGGTCTTGAAACATGTTCGTTGAAGATGTTGCTCTCTTGCTGATATCCTTGGATCTGCAACGAAGAACTACCACAGGATAGGAATCGCAAGTGTCAACATGGTTCGATTCAAGGTCCGCCCGCGACGAGGTACGTTTTGCGCGCCCGGTGTTCTCTTCACTTCGTTTTGACTGATTCATTCTACCTTCTATTTCCAGACAACGTCATCCCGCCATGTGCAACAGAACTATCCACCCTTCTCGCCTGTTTCGCGACATCAGGGGACCTTAGAACGACAGCGGAATGCAGCAAGGCTGCCAAGGATCTACATATGTGTATGGCGAATAGGCCGAAAGGAGGAAAGCCTCCGAAGAGTTCGGTGAGTAGAGAGAAGGGCCTTGAAGCTCGTCCGGTCTGGAAGAGGAATCTCTGGGATGGGTCGCTGACGGTACTTGGCTTGCTTGTGTTAGATCAACTACTTGCTTAGCAAAGTCAAGTAAACATCGGAGAGCTCGCTCTACTCTTTGTCGGTTACCAAAAACGCCATCCTCGCGTGACTCGATTCGAAACGCTTCTTCAGACATCATCAGGCCTTCTTCGGCACCGGAGAAAGTTCCCTTTCCGTATCATTGTCACAATCAACTACTATAACAGCACCACAGCACTTAGGCTTACAGCGAAAGAAGTCATTTTCGACACGCGACGGATAGAGGATTGTAGCGGAGTCAAACCACATACGGATATGCATCTGCTAGACCGCCTGTAAGGATCGCAGACCGACTGCCAGCGCGATCATGCGATAAAGAGCGGAATGTACTATAGAGCGTCGTATGTATATCCATCCAAAACATCTCAAACTGGGAAACGGATCGGCGGACGGACTTGGTGTCGTCCTCCTTCATAGACCATCCAATAGGCAGGGTTTCCCTGTTTATCGACTTCTGTCTTTGCCCGTCATTTGCAGAGTCGAAGAATCAAAGGATTCCAGAGATGCTCATTGATAGTGCCTACACAGAAAGCTACATAACTGTTATTGAACAGATCCGCACACGCCAATGACGCTTAAATCGACCCGTCATCACGCTCAACCGACCCGTCGTCTCTTCCTCGCGACATCCTCCCCACCAGGTCCACCTTGACCCCTCGCAAACGGTCTGCTCTTCTTCTCCTTGCCCGCAATCTTCTTCTGCTTCTTCTCGATTGCCTTCTTGACCTTTCGCTTTCCACCTTCCTGTTCGAGTGCCTGGAAACGTGCTTTGAGAAGGAGATCCTTCTTGTCGGCTATACGCAGTTATCACAGGAAATGAGCGATGCATGGGATGAACTGCTGTACTACTTGAACTCACCATTCTTCATGTACCATTCCCCCTTTCCTTCCGCTCGCTTTGCCTTTTCCTCCTTCTTCACCTCTTGCAGGACCTTCTTCTCCCTCTGTTCCCGCTCATACCGTTCATACCTACTCCTTGCTTTCGCCAAATGCATCTCCACCTCTTCTCGCTCCTGTCTCCGCTGCTCTTGCTCGGCATACGGTGCACTTCGCTCTTGCTTTAGGGCGACTTTGAGCGCTTTCCGCAAGTTGTGATATTCCTCGGACATTAAGCCAGAGACGAAAGAGTAGGATTGAGCAGTCAAGTTCGGGTCTTGTGTTCCTGCCGACAATGAACCGAATCGCGGATCACGGCGTTCCTGTATCGACAGGCACGTGAGTCGAAGTTGGACAACGACTCTGGATTTCATAGCTTACAGTCTTTTCTAACTCGACTACTTGTCTTCGTCGAGTCACAGGTCTTTTGGCGGACATGACCATCGGTCTACAGAAAAGGTATTGTATTAGACTCACGAAGACCATAATTCCCCTGACCAACGAGACTTACGCATGCTTGTTATCCCGCTTCCTCTTCTCCTTCTCCTGCGCCCGCTTCTCCTCCCATTCAATCTCCCTCGCCCGATCCTCCTTCCGCTCTTTCCTAACCTGCCACAAATTATTCCTCGACCCTTCTCCTCCATCCCGCGGATCAGCCGCCTCACGTGGCTCGTTGCTCTCTCCCTCAGAGTCCTCCTCGACACGAGGCACTTCGACGTCGAGCGCCTTGCCCTTTTTCTGTTGCATGAGCAGGAGCTGTCGCTTGATCGCTTCCACCCGATTCTTGCTGGTTGATGGACGGGAGCTTGTTTCCGCGTCAGAGTCGCTCTCGGAGCCTGAGCCGTGCGATTGTTTGGCGTTGAGCTTGCGCTGTGCTTTTAAGAGTTCCGAGAGCGGTATTTGCTCGAGGTCTAGAATGGCAGTGGCGGTTAGAATATCTCGTCGCGCAACGGTAGGAACCTTTACTCACCTTTACGCAAATTCGCCAATCGTTCTTGATCGCTTTTACCAGACTGCTTTCGTTTTGGGACCTCCTCCTCTTCCTCCTCGTCCCCGGACTCATCATCCTCATCCTCGCTTTCCTCCGTAAACTCCTCCTCTTGTCCATCGAGTTCATCCTGCTCCCATCCTGCAAATCTCCTCCTTGCCATCGCCGACGATTCAGCTTCACTTCCCTCTTCATCTTCTTCAGAACCGGTTTCAACGTCCTGGTCCTGCGAGTCGTCGTCCGAATCGTCGTACATTCCTCGTTGACGCCTCTCTGTTTCGAACTCGTCAACCTCGGATTCGTCGTCTTCGTAAGGCATAGGAAGAGGCTTCTTTGAAGCCGATTTGGAGGCCGCTTTGGAGTGTTTGGAAGGCATGTCGATTCAATTTGCTATATCGAGTATTCGCTACGACTGCTTGACCCTATAGTCAGTCTATGCTTTTCGAACAGCAAGACTACCTAAATGAAACGCTCATCAGCTCAAGAGGGAAATTGATGTCTCAGAAGAACGCTCGCGGAAAAGGAATGGTGGATGTCCACGCCCTGTTTTCCTGCGATCGACCCAAATCTCAGTCTCCCAAGCATCATCTGGACATCTCTGCTATGCCATATGCTAGAAGTAGCGAAAGCCCAAGCTGTATACACCACCACCATCATGAACACATCAAGATCAGCAATGCAACTGGGTAAGATCGCGCCGGAACATGAGAGACGCGGTATGCGTAACTGACGGCGGACGTTTTCTCGCTACAGTGTCAGCCAATATGTCGCTATTTCGGACAAGTCGCCAGGTCCAGTCGCAGCTCTGTCGACGAGCGGTAGTTAGTCCGCTAGGTCAGACTCGAAGGTGTGTTATAGCCGTGTTACGTAGCATACCGTCTATACTGAACTCATACCCCCCGCTCCCAGTTACAACCCATTTCAGAACCTGGTCCCAGAGTTCATGAGGAAGAAGAAGGACACAACAGCAGTACCGGTATCAATCCAGCGACCAGAGCAACAGCAAACATCAATTCTGTCCGCCGAGCAGACTCCAACTGAAGTTGCACAAGCCGCACCGAGCGCTACAACGGATGTCGCTACTGAGGATATTTTCGCTCAGGTGGAAAAGCTCGAGGAAGATCTGGGTTTGGGCCAGAGAAGGAAGAGAGCGAAGGAGGTATGTAGCTATCTCCACACATCCGATACAAGCTTGTGCTAAACCTTTCTCTGTTCTCCAGCACAAATACTCGACGGCGCGGTTCAAGATCTCTCCACGAAAGCTCAACATGCTCGGTCGTCAGATCGCCGGTCAGCCAGTGAACGAAGCGATCTTGCAGATGGAGTTTTCCGAAAAGAGAGCGAGTGAGAGGATAAAGAGTACGCTTGTTCTTGCGAGGAATCATGCGGTCGATAAGGGTATGGATGACAAGAAGCTTGTTGTCTGTAAGTGGAATGCATACAATTGTGGCGGATGAAATGGGTGAAACTGACGTCTGTCATCGATTCTCTTCTCCGTTTAGCTGAAGCATGGGTATCAAAAGGCATCAACATCAAGAGAATAGATATCAAGGGCCGAGCCCGACACGGTATCAAAGAACACCAACAGGCGCGGATGCACGTCCTGCTCAAGGAGGGCAAGACGAGGGACGAACTGTTGGAGCAAAAGCAAAAAAAGCTGTTGACGAGAGTGAGGAATATGGGAGCTGGGGTTGTACGTGAAGACCGGGTGATTATTAACGCACCCACTTCCGGGTGGAGGTGGTAGTTGAATATGCCATCAGCGTTCTTTCTTCGTTGGAATACATTGACTGCGTTGTCGTTTCTTACTCGGCATGTGAGGGTGCCGAAGGGTCACAGGAAAGGCTAGGCGCCATTCATCGGGGCTTTTCGGAAAGGTGAACAGAATGAACAAAGGGCTTTCACAACCAAAGTGTCCCTTTATGAAGTATTCGGTACATAAGCTGTGCGAAATTAAAACACCTCGACGTTGCTTCTTCCCAAAGGACTTGCGCTATCTGTCGGTCCGCCTGTGGCAAATAGGTAGAGGAAAGTGCGTCATGGCAATTGATATCAAAGGATTGCAAGTGCCACTCTACAATTTCCGATTCAGCAAGGCATCGAGAATACTGACACCCTTATCTCGGTCGCGTTTCACAGGTTCTGGAAAGAGTGGATGCACAAGAATAACGCGGATCATTGGGGAGCGCCGTCAGATGACAAGCCGTATGTCCCGTCCGATGTCTGAACGGCCCCTCTTTGTCTGCACTTGGCAGTTTATACAAAAAAGAAATCCTGACCACTCGGTCGCATAGTGATGTTCTCAAGATTATTATCGGAAAAGCATGTGATTGGATTAAAAGCCAAGGGCAAGATCCAGATGAGTAAGAGTACAAGAAAGTTACATGGTTTCAGTTCTCGAGTCGTCTAATGATAGTACAAATTTTAACGCATCTATAGGGTGGCGAGAACGATGTTGCTGTTGGGCATGAAGTAGTCCGCTAATTCACTCGGCCCAGGTAGTCGTACGGCTTAGGCTCGACGTGGTTCAAACAATCTCAATCCCTCTATCGCACCGCGCATGGCTCGCTCTGCTTCTGATGACGGAACTGTTGCTGAAGGTGTTGGTTCCCTTGTCGATGACATGGTCTGATGTCCAGTGAATGTGACTCGATTAGTCAATGCAGACGATGCAAAGGAGAATCGAGTTTCTGCATCTGCCACAGAGGTGGGCTCATTGTTGGGGTTTCCTTGTTGTCCGATGCCTATCAAGCCAGAAGAGAACGCTGAATTCGCGGTCTGGCGAAACGCCTCATTCCGTTCAAAATTTGATAATGCCTTGAGCTCCTTCCACTGTCCTGGCTCAACGGGTTTGAGCGGATTAGTAGCCTGTGCCAGATCGGATGCAGGCTGAGGGGGGGGACTTCGCATTTCGGCAGTTGTGCCAGAAGCATTGATCCCCGCTGTGAGTGCAGAGATGGTCGTGGATTCATGCCCCGTGCTTGATTTCTTTCCGACACTCAACAAGTCAGAAAGCGCTTCACTGGCGGCTTCCCTAATCGCCGTGTCCCGTACATCATCATTGAAATTCCACACCGTTATCCACTGTTGGGGCTCGACGTTTCTCACAAGATAAGCTTCCGAAGGGTGGTCCCTGAATTTCTGGGCCATGCTGAGCACCACGTTCTCAAAAGATTGACGATCATAAGCTGTAGCTTCTCGACCAGAGATCTCGCTTCTCGACGGCCTTGAGGCTAAATCCTCCTGTTCGAAGAACCGCGATACCAGGTACTTGACAGCATCGTCGAAAGTGTGGCCTGGTGGCCCGTGAAGATAGTTCGGATTCAAGACGTATTTTACGATTTGTACGAACAACTCTGCAACTCTCGGATTTGACGTCAATGTGGCCCATCTTGCGTTTGTTCCGTCGAGCGGTGTGAGATCCAGCGGTTTCGCGGCGACCAAGTTGTTGATTGGGCTCGGTAAGGGCAGCCTCTGAGGAAGATTGCGCCGATCTTCAGCTGGGGTGCCAAGTTCATTTTGCATTATTGCTCGATCTGGTTTAGACTGAAGGTACGGTGCTGATATCAGTAGTCGTGGTGGGATGAATCCGCGATATCCACCGGCAGAATCGAAGGCTGTTGATTCTGGATTGTGGAGGAAAGGTAAAAAGGGTGGTGGGGGCAGTGCGGGTAACCCGAAATATAATCTCAATAGCAACTTCTTATATAACATTCTGCTCCTCATGAAACTCGGTGAGGGGGGAGGTTACATGAGAGCCATACAGCGAGGCATTGGGCGAAAGTCTCCGAGCCCTCATCCCTCCTGAGCTTGAAAGGACTGCCACACAGCCGGTGGTCTTAGCCAGCGCATTCGTTTCAGAACGGTCCGGAGCGTATTCCCTACGAGACTTCAGGATAGAGAAGCCGAAGCACCCCCCACATTCGTCCTCCTCCTTTACCTAGTGCGCCTGTAAGTACTGTAGCAGATTGCTTCTCTGATTCTTTAGCCTGAAAGTCTACCACAAGGAGCAGCCCCCGGCTTCGACAGCCTTGTTTTGCGCCCTCCTATCTTATAGGCGGAAGGACATTGGCAATAATTCAGCGCTGGTGGGTTTGACACCTCCGTGTAAGCACGAATGCGCTATATGCGAGCTACTATTCTTTGTAGTCAGCCTTCGTCTGCCTTGCGCATTGCGTTGAACCATGGTCACCATCATTGTTAGAAGCCCGCTGTATCTTGATCAATACAACCTGAATGGATACAGTTGAAGCCTCATCTACTAAAGGCACGTTTACACACGACATATTTGTCCCACTACTGAATTTACGTCAACTGCATTCCCTCCAGCTCCGCTTCATCAATGCCCATCAACGCGAACTCGTCTTCATCTTCATCCATGTCCATGACGACATCCTCGTCATCATAAGCGAGCTTGTTACTGGCCCCATCGCTGGGTCCCTGGAGCAATGCCAGGGTCTCGTCACCCTCATTTTTCTTCTTGATAAATCCTGCAGCATCGAGCTCAGTGAGCAGTCGCATCTCCTCTTCTTTTTCCTTTTTCTGACGCTCCTCGATATCCTCCAGTGTCCAAAGCGATACTCCCGTTTGTGAGTGATCAAAGGGCTGCGAGATGGATCGGATGAATAGCTTTGAGAGAACTACAGCCATATCGGTTGATAAATTGGAATGCGCCTCTGTAATATACTGGTTGATCCATCTAGGCAGCTTGGCACGCTTGTCCGCTCGTGCGAATCGCTAGAAAAAAGCCATTAGAAAGGGAAGACATGCCCAAACGAGTATTACATACCTTGTCGGCAAACACCATCAACCCCCAATCTGTTTTACCTCGCAAAACACGTCCAACACATTGAGCCGCATGTCGCATGGCGTCGAAAGTCAGATAGTCATTCTCCTTGATTCGATGGTGATCACGCAGGAATTCTAGTCGAGCCTGTGTCACATTTGTTAGTGTGTTCAGTTATAATTGTCTAGTGGTCAGACATACCTTTAATATACGACTTTCCGTATACTGGTACGGAATACTGGAGGAGAACGCATTTAGCAGCCGTGTATGAATGAGGAAGTATGACAGCACTTACCCAAACATGATGACTGCCCTTCCATAATTACTGTAGTCGAGAGGTTAGTCGCGTCTTCCCGCGTAACGGCGCACAGACCACTTACTGATCAAAATCGATACCCTCAGAAACTTTACCTCGCGCGACCGACAACAGGACCGCTCCGCGACCATTATTGCACGCCTATGTAAAGCAATCAGCACATGCGGCGGGATATTAGGGCGAATGGCACATACCTTTCGATAGTTATCCAAGGCGATACTCGTCTCCGCAGCATCCGGTGTCTCTACGAAGATCAATTTGTTCTTCCAGACCTCATTCAGAATACCCTACGTGACAGCAAACTTTAGCTCGGTCCCTAAACACTACCCGGACACTCACCATATCATTCCAAGCAGCCACGATGGATTCCATGTACAAATATGAAGGAAAGAAAGCCACGACTCCATCCGGCACAGCCCTACTCATCTCGATCAAGATACTTCCGAAATTACGCACGACGGCTGGATCATTTCGGACCTCGAATCGGGAACTTATGGCGACTTGATCACTGCCTCTCGTGATGACCTGTTCATTACACAGTAAGTGGCAACTCTTTGGAAAGACAGTACACTAACACGCACCATAGGCAAGAAAGCATTGCGCTGAAGGGTCATTGGATAACTTTCCTGCACGACTGGCTGGAACTGCAGCATCTTTGGGTACATGTCAAGCGGGGAGATTGTTCCTGAGGTGATAACTACACTGCTAAACCGCTCAAACACAGGACCCATGGCTAACGAAGGATCGAGACAGCTGTTCATTCACGGCTGTCAGCATACTAATGGGGAAAATGCGGGGAGCTGTAGAGTAGGCTTACACAAAGTGGAAGATCGGATTTGGTACGGTCGCACGTTCGGTCTCATATGGCTCCAAGATCAATAGGAAACCTGTTCCGATAAAATTCCGCACGATGAGTGGGCTGCGTGAGGTGACACCGTGTACTTGACTCACCTTGCTCGTATGTTGCGACCAAAGTAGCGAAGGACGCGATTTTCTGTAATGCATGGTATTCGTCAAGATTGGTCAACTCCAGCGTCCGAACAAGGGATGTCAGACGTTCAGCACAGAATCTGGGTACGAGGCATCATCATTAGCATGAAAGGCGTTGTAGTCACAACAGACTTACCTCAGTGGACGCCGTTCGATGTACGTGATATCCTTCAGATGCTGTAAAAACGACTGCGGGGTTTCTGCCACGACGTGCAGAACTCTCATACGTGTCTTTGATGGCGAAAGAAACCCGTCAGCAGTCTGAACAAGGTGAAAGAGAGAGCGAGAGAGCCGCGAAACAGCGGACGCACCTTCATATATTCGATAAACCGTTTTAAGAACGCAACAAAGTGTTCCGCTTTTCTGATATTTCCAGGAACTGCCTCTTTGATCATATCGTCCGAAAGTACTACACCACGGACGGTATATTAGCCGGTACAAGACATCCGTCAAAGGTTAACGCTTACCAGGATTCGCCATCACGTCGTCCTCCTCCCTCCCTGCGTTCGCCTCTTGCAAGCCAGACACGAGCTTGGCATATTCATCTTGCAGCTTGCCCGCATCCGTGCGCTTAATCCTGTGGTCGAACTTGAGTCAACATCCATACAAAGAGAAGAGACGGAGGGAAGCGACTAACTCTTCAATCTTATCAGCGAGCTTGGTCACACTCCGTGCAGCCGAATCAAGCATCGGTCTCGTCAAGTCGATTGACAAGGACTCGAGGCATACGTTATCTACGCCAAATAATCAGCTTGGGAACATGTACCAAAATGCTACCTGATGAGCGTACCAATGTTATGCGCCTCGTCAAATACGACGATCGAATCCTTGCTCATCTCCTTCGAAACCTGGTCTGCGATCTTCGGATCCAAAAGATAGTGGAAAGAGTAGATGACGACGTCCAAGTGGGGTAGCTGCATCGTCAAGCAAGCGCAGAGTGAGCAACAGGCGACTCGTTGGAGAGAAGGGGAACGTACCATCCGACGAATCGTGAAATACGGACAAACACCCTTGTCCTTTCCGTATTGCTTGACATCTTCCAATGTATGGATCCCCGGTGGAATTAGATTTCCCGCTTCGTAGTTGTTAAGTTCCTATAGCGAGACGAGGTAAAGCATATCACCACATTAGCCTTTGACTTTCCTATTGGTCCCAGGTATCTCAGAAACGCACCTCATGGAAACTACAAAGCTCTACACTCCCCGGTTCCGCTCGTCCTTTTTCACACGCAAACGCAGACGTAAGATCACGACATCGTGCATCGACGATTTTTCCTTTCTTCTCTTTGCTGACCTGTATCGAAGACGTGCATGTGTTGACACGTGCAGAGATGGTGGAATCGATGTATTATAGTGCAAGAGGGAACGGGTAATGAAGTTGGGGGAGAGAGGGTAGCATCAGCATTCACCCGTAACAAGTACAACCAGAAGATATGAGCGAGTCATAGTAATATGAACAGAAGCCAAATAATTGCAGAAGATTCAGTACCGTCACGCCTCCTGACTTTTTCCCGATGAAGAAAGTGCCCACTCGCCTGCTCTTCCCCTATCCTACTTCGAGCAGTAATGAACAGGGAGCCTGACACGCGGCAGCCTATCGACAGGCCCGTTATACATGCCCCAGCACCCAGGTAAGCCAGTCAAGGGTTCCCCTGCTCTCGTAGACATACGGGGCCCTCCAGCTGCAAAACACCAAGGATATGTTTCCCCTTCGGTGCGGATCCCAGCCCAGTCCATTCAAGCAACTTCGTCCTTCTTCGCCTTGACGCTACCCCTCACGTTGCTCCACTTCCTTGTGTCTCTGCAGCCGAATTCCGCCTTGACCACTTCCTCTCTTCGCTTAAGGTTCACGCCAAGCCCATGAGGAACCAAAAACTCACTTCAGGATGCAAACACAAATTCCTCCTACTCGTCAACCCCATCCCACGAAACCCATCATCCTTGGCACCCATCTCTTCCCTATACGCCATCAACCGCTTCAGCTCTGCTAGTGCCTTTTCGATTTCTGGGACGGTTCGGGAGCAGTAGATGAGTTTTCTGGCTCGGGAGTAGAACTGCAGGGTGGCGAGGAGGCGTATGGAGTCGCGGAGAGGTGTAGATATGGACGGCGGTGGAGCGAGGCGGATCGATTCGAAAATCGAGTACACTTAGAACGATCAGTAACCATAACGCTCTCTTCTAGAAGGACTCGCTCCTAATTCATACCTGCTGATACGAAACAATCAAACTGAGCAAAGAAACCGTCTTCCCTGTTCCTGACGGCATTTCCAATACACAGTGGCCCTGTTCAAACATCAACCGACACAACGCAGCACACCAAGTCAGCGCCATTCTCCATATACTTTCATATAAGGAACCTTCCGTACACCCGCATCAAGCGTCTTCTTCAGATCTGCCATGTACTGGTACTGCTCCGGATAAATCCTACCATCGGACATGACGTGCGATGAGCTTTCGCCTTTCTCCGTTGAAGTCAGATAGTGCTTACCGGTCGTACGGGAAAAGGACGGGCAGATCGTCCAAGTAGAAAAGCATCTTGGCTCGATGTCTGAGTGGTAAAGCGTAGGGTAGGTTGGTCTATAGCAGATGGAATAAGGCAATAGTAGGAATACGTATAGCAGTATAGGTAGTGGTAGTGGTTACGAGTCGGTCACGTGCGAGTCCATAGCGGATGCAAAATATTTCGATTTCCGAGGAAGACTCTGCTCTGATTCTGCAAATTCAACAAAAGTGCGGCGTCCATGTTTCTTGTCTTTACCGTTCCTTTCCTTCCTTCATCTATACCACCAAACTTTTCAACTTATTCACAATGGCAAAAATCAAGAAGCGAGGAGAGAGTGGCGCGTGAGTTTCCCTCGCCTTATTTTCCCCTAGGTCCGGCTGACATTGTATGTGGTGGTTATTGTAGGGCCAAAAACTATATCACCCGTACGCAGGCATTGAAGAAGTTGCAGATTTCGTTGAGTGATTTCAGGAGGCTGTGTATTCTCAAGGGTATGTAAGGTAGAGCTATAGGAGGTGGTGTCGTTGCCGAGACTGACCTTCTTCTATCGTTTGCCATTTTCGCGTTCTTCTTCTTTTCCTTTACCCCGGTTTATCTCACCTCTTCATCTTACGCCGGCTGCCTCATCCGTCTCGCTCGCTCGGCTCTTCTGACTCCCTCGACACAGGTATCTACCCACGTGAACCAACCAACAAAAAGAAGGCAAACAAGGGCTCCTCTGCACCCGCCTCGTTCTACTACAGCAAAGACATCCTCTATCTGTTACATGAACCCCTCCTCGCCAAATTCCGAGAACACAAGACATTCGCCAAGAAGCTCGCTCGTGCACTCGGACGAGGAGAATGGGCTCTTGCCAAAGGTCTTGAAGAGCGAAAACCTCTTGCACGATTAGACCACCTCGTAAAAGAACGTTACCCGACATTCAAACAAGCCCTCGCGGACTTGAACGACCCACTTTCCCTTCTCTCCCTCTTCGAACGACTTCCTCGTGACCCCGTACCAGGAAAGACACAGGTTCCGACGGAAGTGACAGCCGAATGTGGGAAATTGTTGGCAGAGTGGAAGATTTGGGCAATCAGGACGCATGCGCTTAGGAAGGTGTTTTTGAGTATCAAGGGTGTTTATTACGAGTGTGAAGTGCCGGCTGGAAGGAGTGGAGAGACGGTGAATGTTAGGTGGTTGGAACCATGGGAGTTTAAGCAGACAGTGCGTGCAATTTTCAATGAAGCGAGAGGTGAACGTCCAACTCAGTACTGATACCTTGCTTCTTAGGTCCCTGCGGATGTCGACTTCCGTATTCTCCTTACTTTCCTCGACTTGTACCGCACATTGACCTCGTTCGTGCTCTTCAAACTCTACACCGACGAAAACCTTGTCTACCCTCCTCAACTGGATGTCAAGCTCGACGCCGAAGGTGAAGGAATCGGACGATTCAAGCTCGCTGAACGTGCTCCCGATGCTCTCGCCGCCACTACTGTCGAGGGTGAGAAGAAGATTACGAAAAAGGACGTCAAGAAGAGTATTCGAAGTGTTGCGCATTCTTCCGCCGCTGCCGGTGGTATGCAGGTCGATGAGGAGGAGGATGTTTTGATCAAGGATGAACCGGCTGCCGAGGAGGAATTCACGTACCACCCTTCCAAGCACGATGCCGAGGCCTCGGACCCGTCTAACGCGCCTCTACCGACATACACCTCGCTCCTCGCCACTGCGCCATCCGATGGACCGGCAACAGCAGAAAAGGGTTACAACATCTTTGCACCCTACACATTCTACCTCTCCCGAGAAACCTCATCACGCACATGGGAATTCGTCATCCGTGCATTCGGCGGTAAAATCATCACCACACCTTCCCTGAACGCCCTCTCCACCGTTCCCGAAGTCGCCTCTCAAATCACACACATCTTGTTGGACCGACCGATGGACGCCGCCACCATGCGCACATTGCAGGGAACCAACAAATGGACATGGGTCCAGCCTCAATGGGTTGCTGATTGCGTTAACAAGCGAACAGTACTTCCTGCCGGTGAAGGAAGCGGGTACGAGCCTGGGGGAACGTTGCCGCCGCATGTTAGTCCTTGGGACGAGGAAGGTCGGGATGACCGACCTTGGTTGGGCACCGAGGCTTCTGCCGCTGCTGCTGCGATTGAAGCCGCCGCATCAGAGGACGAAGACGAGGAGATGGATACCGCCGAGGCCGGTGAGGAATTGACACCTGCGCTCCGAGCGGCCGCAGAGAACCCACAGGACTCGACACTGGTTCATCAAGCTGAACTCGAGGCGGAAGCAGCCGGAGTGGATCACGCAGCGTTCAAGAAGCAGCTTGCTGGTGCTGCCAAGAAGGGTGCTGCTGCTAGTGGAAGCAAGCCTGCGGCTGCGGCTGGAGGAGAGGAGGATCTGCGTAAGATTATGATGACGGGTAAGAAGCAGCGTCTGTATGAAAAGATGCAGTACTCGAACAATGAGCGTCGTCAAGAGGTGCGTTTTTGCGTTTTTCCTTTCCTTCGCTTGTGTATGCATGCTGACTTTGATTTTACCTCCTACAGTCGGATAAGCTCGCATCGAAGCGTCAGGCGATAGAGAAGCGGAAGAAGAAGGGTGGCAAGTAGGCCATGTCGTATGAGGGTTTGGGATGTGGCTGTACTTTCTAGATGTTATGCATTGCTTGGACTCGGGCGGCCTGGTGATACTGTTCTTGACACTTGTGGATGTAGCAGCCATGAGCGGAGTCTACATACGTATACGAATAGACCTGAGAACAACTCGTCGTACAAGTAGTTTGAGATCTCATTCGGAGGATGCTCTCTTTCGTGGGGAGAAGGTGAGTTGAATACAGATCCTGTAATCACTTGAAAGGGATCAGCACCACATTCTTACGATTGGTGTCGCCATGAAAAGAGAACGAGACAATATCTACATCATTACATTCAATACTACCCTTGTCTTCTACATACTACGGGGTCGTTTACACGTATAATAACAGCACAAGTGTACACTACAGTGTACTCAAGCGCGACTTCAGGGTCTGGGCGCACCCTCCCTCCGTCGCTCTCAGCCTCCCTACTCCTCACTCCAGCCGCACCTCCGAGAACGTTCAATAACATCAACCCATTCCTGCCTGACACCGACGACACCTCTATTCGCATCTCATCAAAGTAACGACCATGGCTGAGGCATTCTACAAGAAAGAGCTTCGCGAACTCGCTGCCTTGCCAGAGAACAAACGATGCGTGGATTGCGGTGCGCCGAGTCCGCAGTGGGCTAGTGTTCAGGTGCGTACAACTGTTTTGGTTCGAACGAGTGTGGTACGTGCCGGCGGTGTTAATGATTTGCGTTGCTTCGTGATGATGTAGCACGGAACACTGATATGCCTCGAGTGTTCGGGAATTCATCGGAGTGAGTTGCTCGTTGCGGAACTTTCCGTTGTTTGACTAGTACGAGAAGGCTCATCTTCGATTTCAACAGGTTTCGGCGTTCATATTTCGTAAGCCATCACACTATTACTCTCGCATATGAACGAATGAACAACATCTGACCACCGGCTGGACAACAAAGCTTCGTCCGCTCCACAACAATGGACAAATGGACACCCGAGCAACTCACAAAACTCCGTAACGGCGGTAACGCAGCATTTAACGAATTCGTCACCTCCTACCCTTCATCCAACAACGGCGGCTACCCCGCCGCTTCCGAGCTGAAGAAGATCATCAACAACGCTGAAGGGACGCAGGGTGGTGGTGCAGGAGGGATGAGTGCTGGTGGAGCGAGTGCAGGTGTTGAGAAGGGTAGGGTTATGAGGGAGAAATACGGGTGTTGGGCCGTCAAGGAGTATAGGGAGAAGGTGAGTTTTCCTGGACAATCGATAGCGGATGGGCTTTCGCGGCATGCGAGGAGGGGTAGGAGAGTCGAGCTAGATCTCCTGGAAGGGCGGTATGGGATGGCCCAGTAGCCGTCTTTCATGGTGCGCGAAGGCAATCATCTCGACCGCTTGCTTGCCCAGTCTCTTCATCGGCCGTATCACAGCTGGGAGGAATTCGTCACTATTGTCGCACTCCTCCCTATTGTAGGCCTTGCGACCGGTACTCTCCTCTGGAGACGGCGAAGCTTGCTCGCTGGCCAGTACCTAGCCTGCCAACCATTAGAAGTTGGACTCAGCGTTTCTGAGACTCGGTTGAGTTTCGTTCTCGTCATCGGCGCCTCAGGTCACGAATATCCATACAATTGCTCGTCGGTTATTGTTTTCTTTGGCTCCCATTGCTGATAATCTCTTCTTGCCTTCCTCATCGACGAGCAGCTAGCAGCACTCTCCGCCGACCCACCCACCGACTGGTCCCCTTCACCTGCACCGGCAGATTTCACCACCCTCCTACCCGCTCCGGCCGCACTCGCACCACCTGGTCCAGCAAACGGTACACGTGCACGAGGCGGACGTGGAAGCCCGATGCCTTCTGTATCTAGCGGAGGAAATGGAAGGTCTGCGAGTCCGTTTGGTTCTGCGGGAGGAGCGAATGGTGGAGGCGGTGGTGGAGGTGGGAATGAGGATTTCTTTGCAAGGATGGGTGAAGCGAATGCACAGAGGAAGGAAGGGCTGCCGCCTAGTCAAGGTAGGTCTTCTGCATTTGCTTCTTTTCCGAAGGTGGAGCTGAGCATCGCATTACCTTCGTCAGGCGGAAAATACACCGGTTTCGGCTCCACGCCAGACCCGCCTGCATCATCCCAGTCATCGTCACATCCATCATTCGCACTCTCATCCCACGCTGCACCATCACTTTCAGAATTCCAGACTGCGCCGTTGTCGGCCTTGACGAAATCATGGGGACTATTCTCCTCGGCCGTCAGTTCGGCTGGAAAAGAAATCCACAGCAGCGTGATTCAACCGGGTGTTGCTCGTGCTGGACAGACACTTGCCGGAGAAGGAGACGGAGGGTACGAGGCACGGGAACTCGCAGCAAGGGTGGCCGAGCAGGCGAAAGCGACCACCGGGTGGTTGAGCAGTATGGCGGGGGAAGGATGGACAAATCTCAACCAACTCGCTAACCAACATACGGCCGGAGGTCCTGGTGGAGGACTTGATTTCACGGAGCGGTTAGGACAGATGGGATTGGGACCGACTGGCTCGTCCATCGCACAGGACCATCAGCAGGGCGGGAAGTATGATCGAGTTTCAGGACATGGGGATGGATGGAATGATGATGGATTCACCGATGACTGGGATGCACCAAAGGCGCAACCGCAGAAACCTGCGTCGGCGCCTGCGTCCAAGGCGGGAGGAAAGGGTAAACAGGCAGAGCCCGAGTGGGACGATGAGTGGAAGGAGTTTTAAGTGCGTCTTAAGATGGAAAAAATGTAGGAGCAAAGGGGTTGTATAGAGCGAAGTATAAGGGATGGGATATTCATGGGGCAGTGAGTGGCTTTAAACCTGCATAACACGCCCTTGAATATCAGGGCTGGCACGGAAGGAAATCACTGGCAATTTGTCAAGAGTTCCTCATGGGGTGATCATGGCTTTAATCGATGGAAGGTCGTGTGGAGGCTACTTTGTCTTGACCGCGTGCTTATCAACAAGACTTGAGTATGCTCAAACTTTCGTCAGCGGGTGTATCGAGCTTGAAAACACTGGACTGTCCATATAACTACATATATCCCTTTACACTACGGGTTGCCAACACTACCCGATGCTACATAGCGACCACGCCATCGTACGAGAGTACAGACTACTTCTTGGATTTTCCTTTGGAGGAAACAGGACGTACCGCCAAAGTTCCATGGACTTTGTCGGTCGCATCGGAGGGTTTGATTTCCTTTCCGTCCTTGTCCTCGATGCAAATGCGCTTAGTCAAACCTAGTAGACTATTCACCAATCTAACGCGGAACAGTACTATTTCCTTCCCTTCGGCGTACATCTCGTATATTCCGTATGGTATCTCGCGGAGACGGTATGAAACCCCTACTTCCCATTTCAGATCGCCATTGTTGCCAACGTCGTAAGCCTTGGCAAACAGGTCATAGGTGTAGTCTTTCAAGTTTCCTGTTGTTACTACGTTCCTCATATCAGCTGCTAATCCAGTCGAAGAGATGTGGATGTTGATGAGTTCTTTGCCGTAGCCAGCCCATACGTTCAAGTCTTCCTTATCCACGCGAGTAAAATCGATGGACATGTCCTGGCGGATCTTTTCCAACTCGGTATCTATAGACTTCCAAAAGAGACTAAGACCAGCTGGGTGCGGCCTGTTCCACGTCTCTAGCCCAGCTGTTGACGATCCATCGCGAGCTAGCCACGGAAATTGCCCATTATCGGTAGGTGAAAAGTCAGTAGATGGCAGAAGATGAAGTGCATACAATATGGGTAGCTGACTTACGGACAGAGAAACGAGAAGAGCCTCCTCTAGATTGTCCTGTCCCGGCTGTAATGTTTCCAGTGGAGTCGGAGGTTCTCTGGGGAATGGAATCGTTGGGAATCGGGAGGTTGGGGGGCCAATACTCGTTTGTCATCGTCGTCCCTACTAGGGTTTGGGCTTTGGAAAACAGAGAGTCACGGTCATTTCCCCCCGCCCCCCCCCCCCCCCCTTAACCTCTTTCACTTCTTCTGTAATAGTATCCGGATCGACAAAACCGACATCTAGAGGCTTAGTATTCCCTGAACCTTCAGGACGATTTCCTGCTGCATTAAGGTCTGAGTCAGGTGTAGAAGTGTTGGCCGACGCCGCTGAGGCGAGTGACGAAGGCGAGTGTTTATTAAGGCGAGTGTTTATTAGAGTAGTCGGGAGACATTTGCGTGAGTGGTGATTCGAGATTGCTAGAAGAACCTTGATAGTTTAGTTGAACTGGCCTCGCTTGAAGTCGATGAATGAAGGATGTCAAGTGGAGGAAGGCAAGATGTGGTTGAAATGATACGGAAGATAAAGAAAGAGCAGATGATTTGACATGTCTTTGGTTATATCACAACCCGACTACCTTAAGGATGGAGCCTGATGGAGCTTGTCCCATATAGCACGACATCGCACAAAAGAAAGGAATGCTCAGCTTCTTGAACCGAACCATAACACCAACTCCAAAGGCTGCAGGTTAGGGGCCTAGGCTTAGGGTATGCAGGGTGAGATGAAACATCGGGGCTGAAGGAGGTCAAGAACCTATAAGGATGATTTGCATCCGAGGGAAGCTCATCATCAAGAACCGATAGAAACGCAGAACGCAGAACCCAGAACCCAAAAGCAATAAAGAATCACTTGGCTTGCATATTGGGTTCTGATATCCCTTTACCGGGACATCTACATCTTGTCATCTCCTTTGGTACAGCACTCTGATTTTACCCGAATTCCCCACAAGCTAATATGAAATAATACTGATATGCAAAGCGAACGGAACGAGTTCTACATTGCTGAAAAAGCGCCACAACACCCACACCTGTGCGACTGTCTCCCTTCTACACGAGAGAGAGGCGAAGTTTGACCGACGATATTTCCCAGATTGCCCCAGGTTTGCTTCCTGTATGGTGCTCGCGTAGGTTCTAAACAAGTGCTTGACGAGATGATAATAGCCAAAAGACTGTAAATTCACTGCATCATGTTGCTAGGGGTCTTGAGTCTCACAGCTGAATTTCGGCCCTGGAGACAAGAGTTTCCCTGCAGCCTTTTTCTTTGTCTGCGTTCTTTTAACTCCTTGGTCACCAAATCGCCGACATTATGCCTGAGTGAGTGTCAGCTGATCGCCATATGACTTCAAGAAGCTGCGCAGATGATGAACATCATAGAGACGCCTTGAAACCAAATATACGACCAGACATTTTGACTAGTACTATACTTGTCTACTAAATATCTAAACCCGCTACTACACATATTCCATAGTGACTGTTCACACGGACTATTTACTGAAACTAGGTTGAATAACACTTGAATCATCTCCTCCTGGAATGGAAAGCAGAGAACTAAGAAGTTTTGACCACCTTGAGAATGGCCTTGTTTCTGCCCTGCTCCGAATCCCTTCTAAAGGTCTCGATGACTAGTTGCGCGTCGACTTTTTTGACTTCAGCGCGGAACATGTCAATCGAGTACGTGACGCGCGGTATGGCAGCGTTCGTGGAGAAGTCTAGCTCTACAAGCCACACTCCAACGCCACTTTTGAGGCCGGGGAGACGGTTCTTGACCCCAACGTACTTCTCAAAGCAGAAACGGAGCTTCACAGTGCGAACTTGATCGTCTGCCTTGACTTTCTCGAGTTCCTCCGGCGTGTAGTAGTTCGCCACATCCTCTGGGAGCTCAGCATCCTTGGTCATCTTTTCGGTTGCTGTTTTCAAGTCAATCGTTACTTCTTGAACTTGACTCTCGAATTCAACGCGAACAACAAGCTGCTCCATGTTGTTCTCGACATCGATTTTGCTCTGGTCCGCGATTAGTGTCTTCTCGGGCATCCTGAACAAGGCGATTTGTCCATGCGGTGCACTTTCCAGCTTGTCCGCAGGTCCTTGTGCTATCAGACAGGCATCCGATTTGGATAGAATGACCATCAGTATCCGATACCCAATGTAACGCAACGTTAATACCGCTCATATTTTGGAAGGCAACTCACATGCACCAGTATCAACGGAAAGATCCCTGTTGGAGTTGGTGGCTGCTTCTGTTATAGCGAGATCCGTTCCGTCTGTGACCCCTGTCCTGGATCCTGGCCCGGCGAATGCACCACCCAACGGTTGAAAGAAAGATTCTGCGCCAGTGTCTTCATCTAAGGGGCCAAAGGAAGATGCAGGCTTCGTTTCTACTGACTCAAGATCGCCGTCATCCTTCTTGAGATCTTGAGGCTGAGCTGCTGCATCTGATTCCGAAGTGGGTGCGTTCCTTGAGGTGGAAACGAACGACGGCTGTTTGAAATTAAGCTGCCTCGCTTGTTGTTTTTCCGAGGCTCCTGTGTAGTCTTGAAAAGATTAGGCTGAACGTGTGCCCCTTCAAGTGGATGAGGGATGCTTAGGTGCTGAATAGGTGATGAGAGAAGAGATGTGAGGAGGAATGAAGGAATAGCGGGTAAACAGAGTATTGGCAAATGTATTCTTTCTTCTCTTCGTTTATATAGACAAAATCATCGCTCATAACTGCACTTTACCCCATTTCGCACTCAAGAAAGGAACATAAGGCTTCTCAACCGAAAGCTAGATAGGGTCCACACAAGGGCGAGACATAAGTCGCACACGATAAGACTTCGGCCGCAAAGGATGGCAAGAACCCAAGAACCCAAGAACCGCATGATTGGGGGTTCCGATTGACTTTCGATCACTCTTCAGAACCGACACCTCCTTCAGATATTGAATGCATGTCAAGGAGCAATTAGAGGGGCGGGCGCAAACAGCTGCATAGACCGCAGAGACTGAACTTCGGCAACTTTGCGACCTCCTTGGTCAACAGTGAATCATCGACCGAGCTTTCACCCTGCCTCCCTTTCCGGGCTTATCGCGATCGCACAGCCTCGACAAATGACATCCGAGATGAACCTCAACCGCTTCCGACTTCAAAGCAAGCAAGACTGTGATTCTCAAGGCGAACCAGCATGGCTACTGTCCCCCCGAATTCGGCTAACAACGGACCGCCGTCAACATTATACGCTGCGCCGAAGATGTCCGACCCGACACACAAGACAGAAAAGAATCATGTCGAGCTCACATTCACATTCGAATCATAGTAACGAATACACCCTGTTCTACCATCCGTCCCCAATTCGCTCCCTTCCACTAGAACTCGTCAAAGCTCTTGTTCAAGTCATCCCGCAACAACTCCCTCATTCCAGCAGGTAGAATTGGTTCCCCATCTTCACCCTTGATGTATCCTATCACACAGAAATGAATTTCAAATGTTGATGTTAGAAATCAGTCGAAACTAGAAGGGTATGAACGCACGGAATGGCATCTCAACAGCCTCGTTTTCTGTGAACCTGATCGTCGGGTGGTCCTACGTGGGTAGTAGCACGATGATCCATGTCAGCGCCTCGAAGGGTTAGTGAAAGCGGATACAGAGAGGGGGGACGTACAACGTAAGGGATCTTGTCGAGCGGAATCTTGTCATCGATGATTCGCTTGCTGACACCGAGTGCCTGTGTCAAGGAAAGATTGTAAAAGTTAGCGATGAGCAAGCACGTTGAAGTACTGTATCTCCTTGAGCTGAGGGAACGTCGCAGAGGCGCTGAGCTATGGTTGACTGCTTGCCCGCCGTAAGAGCACGGTTGTATCTCCGTTCCCTAATCTGTCGTGCGGTGCAAGTGTCCGTAGAGAAACGACCTCAGGAAGAGACATACTTCGAGGCTCCGGCCACATTCGCAGCCTTTGACGAATGGAAAAGGCCTTCACTTTAACCCCGACTATGCCTGATGTCCAATCGGCACACTATACACCAAGACAACAGACACCGCAAATTGCCGCCGTGTAGGCTTGCCATCATTTTCGTCCTATTCCCTGTCTACCGTCTCCTAACGAGCGCCTTCACGCATGAGGGCTTCCGTAGACTGCCGTTTCTTTCCACTGTCCCTCCTTCCCATCTGACAACGACGGCAGCGATCAAGAGAAGCTGGGACGGCCTAGGGCCACCGCGCGAACCGAACGATCCGATGGTCCGTTCTCCAACCTGGGTCTCATACCAGATCACTCGGTAACAATCTACGTTTTCTCGGCCGACCTACGCCTGCTCTCGAATTGTGTCGTCTCAGCGCTCGATAGCCCTTGCAGAAGACCTTCGTCCTCCGCCGAGCTTGAGCTTTGAACTCCCGATAGCTGTTGTCGCCAGACACTAAGTCTCCTCGCTCCGCCTACAGCACATGCGTTCCGTTCTAACCCTCGTTTCATGCTCTCCCGATCTTTTCGCTCGCAACCGCTCGCTATCGTGGACTCACCGTATCAGTAGTCATCTGCACACTACCCAAATGCCTCGTCTCAAACCCCATCCTCCTCAGCTCCCCCGTCCTATCCCTCGGCGGATCATCCCCTAAAATCCCACCAAACAAAAAGTACTCAAATACGCCTTCCTCTCCGTCTTCCGGTGACAGGACACGTTCGGCTTTCGGGTCCAACAGACAGACTTTTGAGATTGGGATTGGTGGGTTGGCGGAGGAGAGGAGGGTGAGGATTGGTGTTGTTGTTGCGTGTGCTTTTGCTACCGGTGTTCCGTGCTTTGCAACCGCTTCTTCCAGCTGTTTTGGCAAGATTTCCGCACTCTGGCTTGACAATGATGTGAAGAAGACCTCGGACTGTGGTCCGGCGTGCTTCAGCATTTGTGCGTATTCGAGTTGGACCCAAGGAGGAACGACTTTGGTCGTGTCGTCGTCTTCTTCCATATGTTCTGCGTGCGGAAGAGGTGGGTCAAGGATGGATGGAAATAGTGCGAGAGGAGGACGTACCAATGACATATTTGTATCCTTGCTTGGCTGCCATGGCTGTTCGTCGAATAGAATAAAGTTTGGAGGAAGTGTAACCAGGTGAAGACATAGAAGATGGAGGACCTTGTCGAGAAATATGAAATCTGACGAGGCTGGCTTCAACTCGATCGCGATCACCCTTACCAGCTCCCTTACCAGCCCGGGACGAATGACCCGTCGTCCACTACTACTTCTTGTTGCTTCTTCTTGACAAGGTTTCCATCTTCTCCCTGCACTTTCCTCCTCGCAACAAGCAAAGATGGACAACCCACCACCCTCCTCGGAGGTCATGGAGGTGACACACGATCCACTCAACCTCCTCCGCGCACACATCGCTGCCAATGCCGGTCCTGTCGGGTTGCTGGACAAGACTCGACAGCCTGTAGATGCCGTCATCAAGGCTTCCTACATCTCCCTCTCTCCTGGAAAGACCGGAGAAGGCGACGATCAAACAGTAGCGGAGAACATCGTCCTCCCTGCCGACACACCAACCCGATTCTCAACTCAGCTAAACGACTCACACACAACCTACACGCTCGCACAACTCACCTACGTATACACCTCACAAGGCTCCTCTGCCGCAGAATATATGAAGAATGCCTCGGTCGGCGGTGTCGGAGTCACTGTAGGGATGGGAATCGGTACGGCGGG
Source organism: Naganishia onofrii (assembly GCA_030039215.1). Classification (NCBI taxonomy): domain Eukaryota; kingdom Fungi; phylum Basidiomycota; class Tremellomycetes; order Filobasidiales; family Filobasidiaceae; genus Naganishia; species Naganishia onofrii. Next base: position 16,379 of record JASBWV010000041.1, on the reverse strand, counting down.
TGTTCCGGGTGGGATAGAGAATGCGTTTAGGCCTGTGACATTGATTGATAGGAGGGTCGTGTTAGAGTATCTGCTTGGTGGACAGGCACCGGCAGGGAGGATATTGGTGCTTGGTTCAAAGCCGGATGATCAACGTGCGTATCACCTGCCTATCTGCGGCTTCTTCACATCCATTATCTGGTCTAAAGAAACAATCCTCCGGAAACAGATTTCGAAGGTTCCCTTCCTATCCCTCACGCAGACCTCCACACCCTGCTCCCATCAACCAACAACGACCACACAAACGACTCCTCAACCACAAACTCATTCGGCGCGGGTGCACTAGCAAGCCAAGGATCAGGAAAACGGAAGGCGTACGCTGTGAACGCTCAAGATGTCGAAGCTGTAAAAAAGGTCCGTCTTCGTCTCCTCCTTCCGTCACTGTTTGTTGATTGCTTAACGTGCTGATGATGTCATTCTGGATGTGTGTAACTATGATAGATCCGTGCGCAGGAGATTTCGATCCAAGATCGGTATGATACACTTCGAATCACTGTAGGCGGGAAAAAGAGCGTAAGTCACGCCCTCCTTGTGCACCTCTTCCTTCTTTTTTTCCCTTTTCCTTGCGTCTCTTCCTTCTCCGTTTCTCGTCCCCTCTTCTTACCTGTCTCGTCACGCGTATGCTGATCTTTCTTGCACGCCAACGCGACAAACGACTCAAACAGGACTTTACGACCCTCCGTCGAGCAATTATGGACGAACGAATCAAGCCTCTTCGAGAACTGTTAAAAGCTCAAAAAACGGGCGGCCCAGGAGCTGGTGCAGGGATCCTATCGTCTGGTTTACAGTCTGGAGGTACGTCTTGTTTCATTTGCGCTCTTGGCTTTGATTCCCGTCACTGATGGTTCCGCTCTTGTTTTTCTGGGTTCCCTGCGTGTAAAGACCGACCAAAGAAACAACGTGCAGCACAACAAAATATCTTGCTGCTCTCCTCTTCGCCGACGGCGTTGATCACGATGTGGAACGTCAAGCGGTTCTTGGAAGACGGAGTGTGCGTTCGCGGTCTTTTTCCCGTCTTGTTCGCCTCACGGAAGACTAATGTCAGATCTGTTATGGCTTACAGGTTCGAGAAATCAGAACAAGCCAAAGCACGTCAACAGGCAGAAGGGAACAGGCATTTGGAGGACGTGATTGTGATCTACCGAACGACACTCACGCCAGATGGAACCGGTACGTGTCCTGTTCCCCTCCCCTCTTTCCGAACAGGAGATCGCTTTGACTGATCACTTTGTGTCTGTGCCGCTATAGAGCGGAAAATCAAATACTACGCGATTGAGAGTGTGGATGTACTGATGAAGCTCACAGGTGGTGGTCCCGAAGCATGGTAAGCTCTCTTTGCCCACCAGCACCCGTCTACCTCGAAAGGCATCGCTGACATGATCCGTCGTTTTTCGTGTGGAAAAGGGATCGAGTACTCTGTGTGTTCACTACTGGACAGGCATGGCAGTTCAAGGGATACCGCTGGCCGGATCCGAGGGAGTTGTTCAAGCATCGTTAGTCCCCGGTTCCATGCTAACATCTGTCAGCGGAGCAATGCTGATCATTCCTCGCGTTATTCCGTCAATTGCGACAGTGCGAGGCGTGTATTTCCAGTACAGCAATGATCAGCCGCATGCATCTATTAAGGATTGGAAAGTATCGACGTTCAAGGTAAGTCTTTACTTTCCCTTTAAAGGGAGATCATGGAAAAGGCAAGGCTAACGATGGATGCGTTTGAACGATAGATCGATCCGTATCAACGGCACACGGATAAGCCGACCGTTGGATCGTTCTGGGGGCTTTTAGAAAATGGTAGGCGATAAAACTGCGATCGGGTAGATAGCTTCTTGCCTGTCAGCCCATGTACTTGTATAAAGATGATGTATAGGAGACCATGCGGGCAGTCATGCTTTGAGAGACGATGCGATGCAGTCATATGTTGTCCATAGCCAACATCTAGGTACAAGTCAACGTCGGGCAGCGCAAAGCTACATGATACTCTAGTTCTTGGTGGCCTTGCCTCGTGGACGTTCCGTAACGACCCTATCAAAGCAAACGAATCAGCACAGACGCCTGATCACAACTCCACCGAGGCTATACGTACATCTTGTTCCCGTCCCTGTCCTTGGGTCGCCTCGTTCGCTTACCCTTCGTCAACCAACCCCAGACACTCCTCGGGTGCTTGTTACCCTTTGATTTACCACGACCACCTCCGTGCGGGTGATCACATGCGTTCATGGCCACACCTCGGACACGGGGTCGGATACCCATCCATCGTGCTCGACCGGCTTTACCGATTTGTTCTTGCTGGTGTTCTTTGCTGTAGGTGCAGGTGCAGGTGTCAGCTATGTGCAGTTGGCTAAATGGCGGCCGTCGACAAGGGAACGTACTTGCTGACCACACCGATAGTACCGATACATTTCGGGTGCAACTTCCTAACCTCACCACTCTGCAGCTTGACCAACGTCCATCCCTGCCTGGCCAAGACTTTACCCTCTACCAACTCGCCTTCCTCCACAGCACGCTTTCCAATCCCATGTGCCACGATCTGACCAAACGTTCCCGCACTCCTGCAGAGCTGCATCTTTCCTTCAGGCTTGAGCGAAATGCCGTGAATGATCGTTCCCGGTGGGCACAGATCGAGTGGAAGCACGTTTCCTGGTTTCAGCGTAAGTGTACGGAGCAGACCGAGTGCTCGGGAAGAGGAAGAGGTTCCTGCAGACGATGCAGTGGGTGATAGGACGGTTTGTGGGCTTGCTGGGTCCGTGTCTTCTGCTGATGGAGTGGAGACGGCATCCTCGTACCCTCCTGAACCGAGACCAGCCAGCATATCTTCAGGAATACCGCTTCGGTAACTGCGTACGATGTCACCTGCACGAAGTCCGTCGGGAGCGAGGATGTAGCTGTACCCGCCGCAAACTTTTTCCAACTCCTTGTGCTGACTTGTCGATGCGAGTGTTGCAAACGGTTGAGGACCCCAGGAAGAGATATCCAGCTCGAGCGGTAATTCCTGTTGTGACGCTTGCGTTGTCGATGGTGTCGTTTGCCTGCTCCTGATCAATGCGATATGCGCACTTCGTCCCGGATCATACTCGATTCGCACAACTTCATGCTCGCCCTCTGCCTTTCTCGAGAAATCCACAATTCTCAACCTTCGCTTGTGTCCTCCACCAACAAATCGATTCACCACTCGTCCGGTGCTGTTCCTTCCTCCTGATCTTCTTAGCGGAAGTGTGAGATCACGTAACGGCCCGTCCTTGTGCAGATGCGGATGGTGAACTTGGATCGTATGTCGGATACCCTACACACACGGAACGTTAGACTACACCTGAGTACGCGTACACGATCAACTTACAGGTGTAATCGGCTTCTTCTTTCCTGCGTATTTGATAACTTTTGCTTCGCTCTGAACTTTTGGCGCAGCAGGTCCACTCATAAACAGTCCTTGTCCCGGTCCAGGCGTTGAGGATTGGGAAGTAAGGGTTGCATTGTACCGTGTTGCCGTGACAGGTACCTGTACCCTGCGTGCTGTGGCCGCTACTGCGCGGCAGGCAGGTTGGCGGAGAAGGGTGGCCATAGTGGTTTGTCTAGGTACTACGGTCTGCGGACTCTGCCTGAAACATGCGCAACTTGGATGTAGAAGAACAGGCGAGGATAGCTCAGGAGGTGGTCCCCGACCGATATTTCCAACTTGGTCGCGATTGCGCGTTTTGCAGTGACGTGTATTTTGAACGGCTGTCCGTTGCTTACGCATTTGCTCTGCAGACTACACCGTGGAAAATGACCTGACCTAAAGAGTCAAGCCTTCTCGAGTCAAACCATTTCCAGGCGTAAAACATCCAGAAAAAAAGGGGCGTATTACGCCAGATCATTTTGGCTGGTGAAACTGGACTTGATAGGCCATGTTCACAAACTGGCTCAATAGGTCAACTCGAAGATCATTTTCTGTACTTGGTCCTAAAATAGAAGTTTGAACTGGCGTTACGCGCCATGTTCAAATCAGTTCACTTTGACAGCTTTGACGCGACCGAATATGGCGTGTTGCACCTGATTTTACCCAGGTTTCTCAAGCCTTACCGAATCTGGCCTAGAAGGTCAAGCTCTGATTGGTAAGATCTATCAGCAGCAGCAAGCACCTTATTACTCACAGATAGCAGTTCCCATTGAATTCTGATAAGATCTATGCCAAACCCAATTTGATCATTAATTATACATACATGACAGAATAGAACACTATACGGCGCGATATTCTTCCATCACATTTCTCCAGCGTTCATTACTCCAGCGTTCATTACTAGGCATCTAACCCGCAATTTCCTTGCTCATTCGTTCAGGTTTCAGGTCGGAATGCAAAAGAAATAAAAAAATAAAATGTACAAGTCCAAAAGTTTTCAAGGGGAGAAATTTCGAACTATCAGTATATGATTGTCCAGTTTGGTTTTGAACAGTTGAACGGCTGAGTAATGTAGTGGTATGAGAGTGTATGAGCTTCCCCGCCAAACCATACCAATTTCCTCCCGAGAGCAACGGTCCATTCTGCAAAGGCGATAATACCAGTGAAGATTCAAGTTCGATTCTCGGATCGGGTTGAATATAAAGCTCACTTCTGTTTGCTTTTCTTGCCTGTCAAACAGGGCGTACAAAACCAAACTTTGAAAGGCGCTATAAGCCAAACCAGAAATGGTTTCCAGGGCCAACCCTAAAGATGGCAAGAAACCTCCTCCGGAAAATCTGGCCCATTGCTCCTTCAGGATTTGCCATGGTGCTATCCATACAACTAAAATAGCTTAACTTCTATATTCCTTCCCAGTATCTTCACTATGACATATTGCCTGTACAGTTTGTACCTCTTTATCACCCAGTTCACATCCATTCCAGACGCTTTTGTCACGCCACCCCCAACCGGCTTACAAAAGACCTACTACTGTTGAAGCATGATCTGTCCACGTTATATTGTTCAGTTAGCGAGGTCTCGTTTCCGTTATCTACTGCGTGGAGAACAATTCTGCCTTGGGCTTGGTCGATTTTGACAGTATAGAGTAGTCTTCGATGACATTCTTTTCCGTCCCCAGAGTACTTGTCAATCAAAACAAGATAGACACCCCAATCTCCGCCGGTCTCTTCCCCAAAAGCAGAGACATCAAGGCTCCATCCAGGTGCTACCTTGCGATTTTCGTGAGTGGCAAGTATCTCTTGGGCAAGTGCCATCATGTGGATGGGCTGCATTTCCCCGGAATCCAGTTTTGTCTGGTAGTCGTGGACGACTAGTCCCAAGTTGAACCTCGGACTGAATAGTTCTCTCGGCAAGGTCGAACTGTTCCCCGTCCCTACCAAGACTTGTCGAAGCGGAAGTTCCTTCTGACTACCCTTATCCTTGTGGTTGCCTTGCTGTTCAGCTTTGAACAGATCTCTGATTAGCAGAAACCCCGGCGAGAGGGAAGGAGGAGGTAGGATAGAAGAACTTACGCTGCGGCACTGTAGGTGTAGACCAGATTGCGCTGTTTGTGTTGGTGTTAGAGTTCCTGGATCTGGACGTGGATGCGTTCTTGCAAAAAGCGGCCCATGCCACCATCAATTCAGCTCGCCCCCATGGTCGAGGTGAAGTTGTAGGTGTCAATCACAAGACTGTGTCCGCGGCCAGCCGGGGGATCTCTCGCTTCTTCCTCGCATACTGGATTTCTCCGGAAGACTTTCCACACATCCGAGTTTCTCGAGTCTCTACTTTCGCCAAGCAGATCGTGATCAATACTCAGCTTAACCGCAGGGTCAAGACTGTTCTTTTCCTCCGCATTCCAAGGTGGTCTTGAATCAACAGTGTCCGGAGGCATCGAGGCAGTGAGAGGCGCAGCAGTAGTAGTGGATGCTAAAGAAACGTCACTTGTTGTTCTGGTCATCAAGCTGAATAAGATGGCAAGTTAATAATAAGGGATGATATGAGGTTGTGAGTCGGAATCTTGGGATCGGGGTGAGTGAGACGCAATAGGTAAAAGTAAAGATAGGGTGGCGAAATTGCTCCCAGGTAGTTTTATATGTGCGCCATTGTTGGCCCCCGAAATGTAGTTCTGGTCCTTTCGCTTCCCGGCACCAGGTGCGGACCTCGCCTTACATTCCATGCAAACAGCATGTAAAGCGCGAGTTTGCGCCAACGTTGCTTACTTAGTAAGGGCGCTGTTTACGTATCCGCAAAAGAAAAGGCTTGGTAAACGCCCGACAGGTAAGCAGCATGTAAAGCCAGGCTTTGCAATCGAGTAAGCTGACGTCAATGGATCCTGTCATTCCAACAGATCCTGGATTCGTGCATTCGTTTCGCATCCTATACAACGGCGCCAGACCCTTAGCGATGCCATCAGTTATCCGGTTGTGCGTTCACGTCGTTCGAATGATTGCTGTGCCAAAACTATATACAACGACGGATCACAGGTAGGTAGTTTTCTTCTCAAACCTGATAGTACAGACCTCGAATGCTCTGAATTGACAGCGCATCCTCTGTTCGTTCAACCAGACAACCCTTTACGCCTTCGCCAGTCAACCGCATCCCATTTCGTCCCGCCGGGTTATCTTCGTCGCCGTGGTTTACGTGAAGTTCAACGTCGCTATTGGGAGAGGAAGAGACATCGAGTGGTCAGTCGGACTGTTATCGTGCGTGTTGAAACGAACTCATTGCTCACACCTACTCCGTCTTATAGCTTCCTCTCTTCACTTCGTGTTTGCTCGTGGTTTCGTTGGATTGCGTAGGGTTAGTCCTAGGGGTAGGGTTAGGGTCAGGACAACAAGAAGGTCAAACGTCGGGTACGGAGGGTATCGGTTCAACAAGAAGGGGATCTAGTGAGTTTGTTTCGGCAGACTGCTATCGGGTACCGGAACTACCAAGCTTACACTTCAATACCAGCAGGTCTATCGTTTGTCGTCATCTTCGATGCACCTGCGGGGTTACCACGACTGCCTCATTTGACCAAACAATCAGATTGCGTAGTGAGTGGGTGACCATACTCCAATGCGTATGCATGGAACTTACCTGACCTGTCGTTATAGATACCTTTTGGACGCATCATTCAGTAGCCTAGGCGACGGAATAAAAAGCAAAAGGATCAATCATTGCGCAAGAGTCGGTTCCACTCCGGATTTCAAGGAGATCAATTAAAGACACCTACCAGCATTATCAAATTATCTATTTCTGATGCGTTCTTCGTCTTTGCAAGGCCGACTGAGTTCTCCATATTATCCGTATGTTGTACGAGCTTTCTGACGGGAGGAGGCGGAACATTAATCTTGCATCGATTCATGCGATTGTGAACTAGATCGTCACCGGCTGGAGACCAACAATCGCAGTACATTCCGTCGTCTCTCAGCCATGGAGCCACTCACTTCTACTCGGGCACGGCTTCTCAGAATGGCGAGCACACCTCCGTGCTGGCTTTCCGCCAGCCTCTCGCAAACACGCCTTCTCGCTATCGTAGTGATGGTAGACCGACGGACATGATTCCGCCAAGAGATAACCGTGCACCATCCCTCGATCGCCGGCAATTCCGTTACAATGCAACGTCATGCATCGTTGTACCAAGATGATATTGACCGTTCAAACTTACATTTCAGCGCGATGCGAGGTAGTCCGCGACCGGAATCGTTCCATCATTTCGAAATGCGACCCACACCGCAGCAACAAAGCGTGAGGGATGCTGAGCTTGAACAAGTGAAACAGGTGGTCCGCAACTTGGTGACCGATGTTTCAAAGCTGATGAATGCCAAAAGAGAACTATCGCCAGGACAAAAAAAGATGATGAGCCAGCTGGTTAGGGCAGCGGTAGAAAGAGCGTATGGAGGGGTCAAAGTGAAAAATACATTCGGAAATAACGATCGGCCTATCATCAACTGGATCGATCCCACCACCAACGAGACTGTGCAGCAACCTGTAATGCGATGGGATTTCAACAAATCCTTCGAGGACGACGCAAACTCGGTCGAAACAAATAAAGCGAGAGAGATATTACGCCACAAGCAGGAGACGCTGCCACTCACCGGTGCCTGGAAGGATGTCCTCGAATACGAAAAGTACCGTAAGGAATGGGATAAGGAACTATCAGCATACTTTTCGCAAATGAAGCGGGCTCTTAGGGTGCATCAAGTTCGTGAAGCTAAGAAGAAGGGCGAGGATTTAACCGAAGCAGAACAAAAGGTCAGCAAACAATATGAAGAGGGTGTGAGGCAGTCGTCCATTGACTCGAAGATGAACACTGTACGTACGGTAACAGCCATCGATACATGTACTTCCTTTGACTCGCTTTGTTCCACATAGTTAGCCCACCGAATTGCGGAACGGCGTACCGAAACGATATACGGCACCCCCGAATACCTTATCCTGGAATCGAAGTGGGCTTTGCCCGAGCTTATTCTGTGGAAGGAAATAATAAGAATCGGTACAGTATGCCCAGATTGGAAGGTACTTACAGTCCAGAGGTATGTCCACGTCCACGCTATTCCGATCCATCTGGCTGACTTGAAAATCCACAAGTTCATCCGTGCATTCAATACCATCATCAACACACCCTCACCGGAAGGACGAAAAGATTTCACATCGCTCGAGCTCTCCGAATGGCCTGGTCCCGGTCCTTTGCCAAAGGCCACGCCTCACCTACCCCACCAGCCTGAGAACTACCATCTTGCACCGCAGCGATGGATGTTCGAGCATAGTTACTTGACAACGCATCCAGACATCGAGAAGCAGGTGGCACCGGTGGATCGAGCAACCCCACCGGGACTAGTCGCAAGGTCGGAATGGTGCAAACTGAGGAGGGAACGTTACAGAGGAAGGGGGCACAATGGCCGCGCAGAGATGCCAGATCTTGATCCGCCTTTGACCGAGGATGTTGAGGCAGGCGATAGAGGATATCATGAAGGCGTTGACGATAGGTTTATGGATGACACATTGTACGAGAGCTATCGTCAAGGGGCTTGAGAGGATATGAGCTATGAGTATGTGAACAGAAGGAGACATCCGTGTCAGCAATGGGTTTCAGTTTTTGTATTTGCTTCATAGTTGTCCTCGAATATATAGCAGACTACCTATAATAATCCGTATTGCCTATCATACCTGTTCTGAAAATAATCAGCAACTCTTCATCATTCGGAATGATCAACGATATCAGATGTGATACTACTCACAACTAGCATAAACTCGCCTTGCGAGCGCTTCTACCTAACCACTCCTATCCGCTATTACCTTCAGTCTGCGCCGCCTCTTCAAAGTATTCTGGCTCTGGTCCTTCAGTGTCCGAAGAAATGGCGAAGAGATATGGGTGATCGTCGGTTCTGGTATGGCTGATCACAATGGCGGGAGCTTGGAGATTCTGAACAGGAATGAATGTGTGACGCGTGATATCCTGACGATACACCTTGATCCCCATTCCGATGCCCTTTTCTTTCCAGGGAAGATCGCTCTGGTCTTGACCTTGATAGAAATCCACGAAGGCTAATTCGAAAGGGATTGTCCGGCGTGAAGGGCGGTGAAAGATGTTGAGAGTGAGGATCAGACGAACGAGACAAAGGTTTCGTGTCTCTCTATCTACGTCGGCCGCTAGAGCATATCGATCACGATCTGTTCGGCCGTAAATCTCGGAGGAATTGAACCTGTCGAACGAGCACTTAGCCAAATACAGATGCAAGACACCCAACATGATTACGCTTACTTGTAATCGTCAAATTTCGCGGACGAGTGAGCATAATATTGATCAGACCTGATTGCCGACATCGACGCAAGGACATTAGTTCTTCTGTAACCGGACGCAACAGCTACGCTTGGAACGAAACTGCAACTTACACAGGTGCAACGAAAGATGCATCGTACTCCACTGAAAGGTAATGCCGGAAATGCAAGTCTTCGTGCCGTTGATGCAGATAATCTAACAGCGGTCCGTACACCTTCAAGGCTTCAAGGTTGACCGATTTTGAGGGGGATACCGGTGCTGACAGCGTCATGATCCTCGTTTCTCCCGTGACATCGTCCGCAACTACTCTTCTAACAGCTCTGCCGTGTGGCCTCCGCGGAGCTCGATTGTCTCTGATTCTTTCCAATGCGTGCAGTTCGGCGGGAGGTGCGGTAGGAGATGGGTTGCTAATAATCGACAACAGCCGAGATTGCATGATCCAGTTGCGAAGAAGGGTCTGTGATATGCTGCGTGTATTCTTGTTGTTCTTCACTCGGACCAGTACACCGTTATGCCGTTCGAACGACCATCCGCCCATCCCGGAAAGCGGGCCGTACAGCAAGATGTATCTGAAAAGCGGAGCAACGTATTCGAAATGTAAGCGCTAGATAATACACGGCGCTACTCGCAACAGGATGTGATAACTCTCGCCCTTACTCACTAGGCGTAATGCATAGCAATGTGCCAGTTGGGCTTCAGCGACAAATCCATATCCAGCAACCACTTCGCTGCCCTCGACAATGCTTCCACCCCAACCACCGCTTCTCGATAAGTAATGTTATGAGCATGAAGGATTCGCATACCTGTGCATAACTCGATGATCACGCGCCACCACCTATCCATGTCCGTGCCCTCTCGCATCTCCTCTTCGTCCTCTTCCCACTCGATGAACGCTACCACAGGTAACATTTGCGATAGCCGCTTCCATTGATCGGCTTTGAGATTCGCTCCGTTCGCCTTTAAACCGGTGTCCTCGATTTGTTCGCGAATTCGATCCGGGATTCGAGACAGATGAGAGGGGTAGACCGCATCTTTGAAGACCCGTCCAAATTTTTCAGTCCGCTCTCCGTCCATCAGGACATCCGCGTGAAACAGAATGCTGGTAAAATCCTTGACTATACCCAAATAGCTGTTGTGCATGGGTTCGATTACGCTGGATGCAGCAGGCTCGAAGGTTGTCAATCGCATTATTTCCGAATATCGAAAGCCACACTTCAAAGACAGCCGGGTGCGTTCTGCTTCGGTGGTTGCGTCTCGCTGCTCGAAGATTGTGTGAAGCATATCCTGTGCTTCTCCTTTAGGGCGATATGCCGAGGGGTTGTAGCCGGACGGAGCATGAATCTCCCACTGCTCGATGTTGCAACAGTGACAGGGATTGAGATTCGAATTATACGATAATGCACCAATAAATTTACGGGTTCCTGGCATATCTGAGGTGTTAAACAGCACGCGCACTTGCACGCGCTCGACCGCTCCATCAATCTCAATTGCTATTCCCTCACACCGCTAGCATAACCGGCCCACCGGGGAACCCTTAGCTCGTCCGATGGATGTGGGTAGCTGGATATCACGATCATGCGACTTACTCTGATGTCATCGATTATAGGCTTCAGTATTTGGTTCGTGTCCGTCGTTTTCGGCTCCTTGGGACCGGGGATAATGCACAGACAAGACGTGGTTCGTTGTTTGAAGGCCATCTTCCGGGGCAAGTTGGCAATTGAGGCGTACACTGCACCTACCGAGTAATTTTTGATGCCGTTTACGTGGAACCTATCGTATCAGAGTGCGGTGCATCAAAATTCAGATATTCGGGTTTCTTTCCGCTACTCGCTTACCAATCGATGTTGATAACCATCTTTAAACCGTACTTCAGATTGCAGTGTCTGATGCCCGCCGGACCACAAACCACCGGCTCCGTAACCACGTGTGTTTCTGGGTCGACCTGTCGAAGTGTATCCGCCTGTTGATGGCGCCACTCCGTTCCGTGCCAGAAGCCTGACATGACGTAGTCGGGACCTTTGTACGGGAAGCCGCGATCCTGAGTCGGACCTTCCGCTGCATCGATTGTATCCCTCCTCTACTCCATTCCGCCAATCCTGCAAATGTGCTACTATCTCGGGATCTTGTAGCAGAAGGCTGAGCGAAACCGAGAGTGGATGATACGCGACGACTTCACTGGGTGTTCGAATTTTCAGACGCTGGGTGTAGAGTTGTCCGGAACACAAGCTGCCGTTCAATCTGGGTTTGCTGCATACAGGTAACAGATCCGACCGATAAAGCTGATTGAGTGGCGTAAGTTTCCAACATTTGGGACAGGTGATATAGGTATCCAATACGTCATCTGGGTCGGCACCTAGGTGTGACAGCGCCGTTCTCGTCCGCTCGGTGTAGTAATCGGGGTACTCTTCGGCCAAATTCCGACCACTGGACAGACTCGCGAGGTCAATGTCTTGCTCCAGCTGGTGGTCCGTAACTTTGAAACTGTTGCCTTTCATCCTGTTGAAGAGCGCTTTGGTGTAAACTTGCCGGAGAATAGGCGGTAGGCGATGATGCTTGGCGAATGTGCCCGAATCAACCTTGTGAGGCTCCACTGTGTTGGCACAACTGCACCGTTGGGCTGCATGAAACCCATCCCGGCAAACCGATCTCGAAACCTTTCATAATCATCCGCTTCATCTTCCGTCACAACGTCACTTTCACTCTCCCTTGTATTATCCTCAGCCTCGTCGCTGCTAGTCGTGTCTGGTGATCTCGGCCGATCGTCAAAAGGGGTGTCGGTCGGTGGCTGCATCGCGAAGTCTTGATCTATAGGAGGTAGTTGTAGTGGCCGAAGGACAGGCCGCTGAACCACACCTCGTGGCGGCGCCAGATGCTCAGCAGGAACACCGCGAAACCGGACTCGCTTGAGGTCGGTCATTCTATGGTTGTATTCGGTGGACCGTGATACCATCTTGGTCCCACCATCATGACCACATATAGAGCATCCGCACTCCTTTCATGATCATGAGATTAGTTGAAAGGCCCTTGTCGCCACTACCTCCATACTTACTACTCTTGCCGGTACATTCAACCTTCCCGATCCTTCTGCTAACATTGTGTGAGCCTTCGGCCTGACGAAATCGATACTTGAGCGTAGAGGTTGTGACTAGGAGTGGTAGTGCAATTGGATAGAACCGTTTGTATAATGATGGTCGAGCAATAGGTCAAGGATGTTAGCCACTAGCAAATCTGACAGTTGAAACTGAATTGTCTTTGATCTTGGGAATATGGAGTATGGAGCATCTTGCCTCTTGCCACTTCCTGGTTGCTCCAAAACGGACAAGTCCGGCAAAGTGGACAATAAGAGAAGGAACTCCACCATGGCTAGCTCTTAAACGCTCTTTACTAATGAGCCAACAGCATGTTTACGAATGAGGCAAGCCCAACTCTTGACTAAGGGTCAAAACCCACTTGCCGAATAGTAAACTCCGCCTTTACATGGCTTTCAAAAAGCAAGTAAGGCGAGGTCCGCACCTGGTGTTCCCGGCTGACAGGAGGATAAAACGTATAAAACGGTGCAGAGTCAAGCACTGTACAGAGTGTGACGTACATCGATACTCACAGACTACAGTGGTTCTAATTAGAAGTTAAAAGCTATCCTGAGGAAATTTCGCTCGAAACAAAGTCCTCAGTGACTGCTCGCTAACTCCCTTCAACTTCCTGAAACAAGAATATTGCGATGAAGAATCAAAGAAGCTGCTCGAGCTGCTGAATCAACGAAACCTGTTGTTTTGCGTTTTGCTCGCTCTCACATGCCTGTCCTTCCTCGTAGTTCCAAGGAAATCTCCGCAAGATGCTCGCCCAGAATCTGAAAGGGCTAACAAAGGCATTGGGGTAAAATTCTCCTGCTCTGTCGGCGATAGAAACATCTCCTCCGTGAGTAGAGGCGGCGGGTGTCTTTGGAGTGCACGTAGAGCCAGCCTTTGATGAAGAAAAAGCTGAAGTATCTCACCATATCGCTTCGACACAGCTCGCAGTAGCACATCTATATTGATAGCATTTCCGACCCGACGGCGAACTGAGAGCTCTCCCCGCAAAAATCGGTCAACAATCAACAGAGTAACGTAACAACAAACCGCGCTTATTGGCCAAGCGATATCCAGCGGTATAGTACAGCTGCCGAGCCGCTATTGCCATGGAGGAGGTGGTGTAATGCACACACGTTGTCATGAACGACAGGACCAAGTACTCGACCATTGACTGCAGCAAGACCTTCAGCCGACTCTGGCTTTCCATGATACAGAGGAGCGCCAAGACGTGTTCCTGTGTGCTGTCGGTGTATGGCAGCGTACCACACATCACCGCTCATCACCACACAACACCACACAACACCACACACCACCCTACGCCATGGCAACAGCACTGCAGAACATTATGCAGTTGCCGCACTGCACAGTGGGGTGTCAGCCCAGCGGGGTGTCGGCCCAGCGGGGTGTCGGCCCAGCGGGGTGTCGCCACAGCCTCCACATTCGCCACTGTTTCGCCACCGATTTGCCACTGTATTCTCCCTAGGGCCCTTGGAAGCTCTAGGGCTGCCTAGTAGCTCGGATAACTATATAAGGAGAGCATTCTGACTCCCTTTTGCCACTCAGTTGTAATTGTCTTTGCTCCTTAGAGCAAGATCATATGTCAAGACTTCTATTACCTAATAAGTAATACAAAGTCACGTGGTTCGATCCCACATTCGTCATAGTTCTTAGCTTTGCCCTGTCCTGAGGCTGGTGTCTGCCATCAAGCCCTTGCCCATCCCTGACACACGTAATGAAAGTAGATCAAGACCCATGGTGGACTTTCCACTACTAATAAATGCATATTGCACAAGGAGAATGCACGCAGCCATCATGAATGCGTGCATGCCTGCCCTAAACTCGGTCGCTCGCGTGATATTAGTAATGACGTGATTTTCCCGCTCCGTCTCCTCCGTCTCTGGCCAGCTGGCCGACCAGCTTCTTCTGTGGATGTCGGCTACTCTGTTAGCTATTCGGATGAATTTTTGATGGATCGATCTTGCTTGTGAATCGTTTGATGTGTGGGACCGGATTAACTACTGCCCATGGACGGAACGGAATATTGTACAACATCTGCTTCATCAATCTACATTCTACATTCCGCGAAACTAGCACCACTATTCTACATTCCTTAATCCAGCATTCCATATCAGCCGTCGCAATCGCTATCAAACACTGCACAAATTCGACGGAACTGTCGACATCGCCCTCTTCCGCTTGCTGGAACGGTAGATCCCACACGCAATAACCGAGACTGAGGAGGGTGACATACAATATATCAAGGTTGGGGGACCTGTCGGATTGGTTAGAGCGCGGCTGCTGGAACGATGCTAATTCCGCCGTCTTCATCAGAACCAACGTCGTATAGCGGTACGCAGCCAATGTCGACTTTGTCTCCATTCTTGGGAACAAGATATACACGCCACTGGTATTTGTGGCCAGTTTCATGTTCAAGGAGACGTATGGCCCACGAGCAAACATCAACATCGCGATGATCGTTTTCCCACGACTCCTTCGCACCTGTTACATCGATCTTCATTTCTTCTGTTTGTTTGTACGCCGGGAGAACATGACTGACCAGCAAGATCAATGTGACTGTGCGAGCATTGATTCCCAAATCATTGTCGAGGTTTAGGTAGGCACCATTCTCACCCAGGTCCCGAGAGAAGAACTGAAGGCTTTTCACGTCAGGAGCTGCTGCATCGATAACCGGGGCAAAGCTCGTCTCAGAATCTACAGCACTATATTGAGAACCTGTTAATGAATCGGTAGATCGAAATGCGGTCAGTATTCCGCCTCAATATCAACCACGATCGCAAAAGAAAGGCTTATGACGCTCGACTGATGTACCTGCATTTGTATATGAAGCAGCTGTACTTGTTCATTGTTGTCGACTTTTGGAACGGATTGATCGATGATAAAACGCCTCGGAATCCTTTTCTCCAATGTCCCCACGAAAGAAACCGACGCTTGCCAGCTTGTTCTTCAGTTGCGGCCGTTCCTTCTGGTTGATCTGATCCGTTCAGTGACGGAGCGGATTCAGTTGTCAAGAGAGAGAGCGTCGTGACGTTCGGAGCTGCTCGGTGGCTACTTCCGATGTCACTCATCGTAATTCACAGGTCAAGAGTGATGAAGGTAGAGGAGGGATACCTAAGGTTGCCGTTCTCAACTGGATGGAACAAAGTCGCAACTGGTAAGATCTTCAAAGAGTAATCAGCAGCTCCTCGTGGTGTGACCCAGGCCTCCCCCTTATTTTATACCTCATGACTGCGCTGCGCCTTGCGCCTCCATGACCTGCGTCTCAGCTCCTGAAATCCTGCTCTTCCTAACAAAGGAGACTCAGTAGCCACAAGATGGTAAAGGATAGTAAGCTGGAGGCTGTGTAGATGTTCTACAACTTTGCGTAGAACGCAGAGAGACAGCGAGTGGTGCGCAAAGTAATGTTTGAGCCTTTTCCTGAGAATCGATTTTGAGAACCAGGAATGTTCCTCTTCAGCTTTCTTAAACTTGGTCACTCTCAAGTTGACCCAAAGCCTACTGGATCTGCTGCTATAATGTGGCGTATCATATCGATTATTATAATCGAGCACAGCACGAGCTGTGAAGGCCAATC
>JASBWV010000040.1:0-144343 GCA_030039215.1 Naganishia onofrii | reverse complement strand
TTATGAGCGCATACAAAGTGCCCAAACCAGCCAGGCTGAACAATATAATAAAACACGAAATTCAAAAGAATTCAAAGAAGAAGATCTTGTCCTATTATCGACCCAACACACGAACCCTCCATTTTTGCGTACGCAAGGGAGCAAGAAACTTCGCTCCAAGTACATAGGTCCCTTCCGTATTATGCGTAAGATAAGACCTACAGCTTATGAGCTAGACCTTCCCGCGCACATAAAGATACACCCGATAATCAATGTCCAATACCTGAAGCCTTACCACGTTAGTCCCCCAGAATTTGCGGGAAGAACGGAGCCGAGGCCCGAACCTGTACTCAACGCGGATCTTGAGCCTGAGTACGAGCTAGAAGAAATCCGTGGACATAAGATTGACAGGAACGGAAAATTACGTTTGCTTTGTCACTGGCGCGGATACGAAGACTTTGACGATACATATGAGCCGGAAGAAAATTTAGAAAACTCCCAAGAGATGCTGAACGCATACAAGCAGCGAGCAGGGCTCCAGTAGAGTTCTCACGGAGTAAATGTATATGCATGTACCTCAAAGCACGGAAAAAACGAAAAGGCACGATAGCCGCACAACGAAAATAAACGCATCCGACGTTGACAAACCGAAGGAACAACGAAAAAGACAAGAAATTCTATGTCACTCTGTCACTTTGTCACTATGCTATTTCAGATAGGGATAGTGCAGCTGAAGCTGACAAACGTCGTCTCCTCTCATGATAGTAGAGCACAGTTCGCAGCAGATTGCTCAACTAAACACTATCAGAAAGGGGGTGGCAAATGTCTATAAAATCCACGTCCAGACCCCGACGAATCCCACTCCATTTCCCTTTTCATTTGCCCCACAAATAACTTTATCATCCGAAACCCAAATACTATTATCACTATGTCCGACAACGCCGAAGTAGTGCTCCATTCCTGATTCACGTCTCCACTACCTATGCTACCCATCGGTTATCAATTCGATCCGGTCTACCCGATGCAGATAGTTCCTTTCGTCCACTTCAGCAAGGTTCTCGATCCCATATCGACTTGTAAACAGTGTTACAACCGCGCTGTAACATGCTGGGATATCCTTAAGCTCAACCGAGCTTCAGCCGAGAGAACCGCCAAGTCTCCTATCGCCGGCGCCATTAGCGGCTTTTCCAAATTCACCGCGTCGGTCAATTCCTGTAGACATCCCATGTTCGATGATCTGTATCCGCCCGCAATCCGCGAAGCCCGAACAGTCATTTCGGTTCTCGGTCACGAAGCCCGTGCTGGATCCGCTGTGCGAAAGCCAAGGATGACTTATACCATTATATATTCAATCGGAAACTCCCCTCGTGTCTCTCCTCCAACCCGATTGTCTGAAGTCAGACTTCGAGCCTACTTCAATGCTCTGCCAGAAATCAACAACTACTGGTACGGAGCCAAACCACACCACGTCAATACGCCATTTGTTCGATCGGTTTTGACACGCCTCACACCCTTTGTCAACTCCGCCTTGTGGAACAAACTCCCCTGGGACGAATCCCTCCTCTTGCACTATCTTCACAACAAGCGAAACTTACACGAGTGGAAGTCTGGAATGACTTACGCTCAATACAAAGCGATAGACGACTCCGCTTAATTGCGGCGGCGGGTATTGTAAGCATTCTACAGTTTACCCTTTTGTCCCTTTTGGCTTATTCGACCTTGTTCAGTACTTATATAGTTTGCCACTAATTGTAGTAGTACGAGAAAGAGTCGTTTAATTATGAGTTACTGGTTCGAGTCTGGACTTTGGTCAGTAGTTTTGTCACTTTGTCAGTTTTTGCTGAAAATAGCAAAGGGACATAGTTTTCTATGTCACTTTGTCACTTTGTCATTTTTTGTTACTTTGTCACTTTGTACCATTTTCGGAACAAAGTGACAAAGGTCGGGTTGTACGCCAAGGTCTCCTTAGGAGCCCTTGCGCAGGGTTGGCTTCGCCACCCTTTTCAAACGTCTATATAAGGAAGCCTAATTTGTAGTAAGTTTGCCACTATGATTTTATGAAACACGCTTTTCCTCCCTAACTCTCCAAGAAGCGCCTTCTTGTTGTACTAACTACAACTTCAGATAATACCTTTAGATTTGCTCATATCAGCTTTCTATATATTACCTAGTAAGTTAGCCGTTTACCTTATTAGACATCAATAATCGTGAAGCATAATCCTTTCTGACTGATCCCACTTTAGACCTTGTACTGTTTTCTAGTTAGTATATTATCATATTTTATACTAACTGATAACAACGTTACGTGGCTCTTTACAACTTCAGGCCTAGCTGCCGTCCGTGTTTGTTACGCGAGACGTTAGCGAGATATACGACGACTTAAACTAAGCAAGAGAACTTTCGTTCGGTGGTGGTGGTGGTGGAGACGGCAGATATGGCGCGACGGGTGATGGCACGGCGGGCAAGGCAGAAATAGCGGAGGCTGGCAAGCGGCACGGCGGGGGCAGGGAGAGTGGTGGTGGAAGAGACAGCGGTGGTGACAGAGACAACCGATCTATAGACCGAGACGTTAGGGATATATGCAATGAGTGACATCATGCAGGAGAACTTACGGAGCGCGGTGATGGTGGAAACGGCTTAGGGTAGGGTTAGGGTTAGGGTTAGGTGTAATGAATGAAACCATGAATATGATAAGCGCTTCTGTTCTGTAATTGACCACCCACAAGCGCCAGAGGGGGGCTCGTTGGGGGGTTAGGTTTCGTCCTACATCCAGGGGTCCGCTGACTTTCCACATTTGATGTCAGCCGACCACAAACTTGTCGAACATCCGTTTCAGCCGACAATGCATGTCAGCTGATGACAAGATGTCAGCTGACGCTACTTCATGCTGACCAATGTCATTCATGATAATTCGACGGAAGCGTTGGTGAGGAATGGCAATCGCGGACCAGACTATGGAATAATCGTGTCTCTACACAGATCAGCGCCTTGATTGTACTGACTACATGACTGAGCACTCCCTATAGCCTCGACCTATGTTATATATACAGTAAGTTAGCTGTTTACCAGATATACATCAGTAGTCGCCAAGAACGCACCTTTCTGACTGATCCCACTTTAGTCCTTGTACTGTTTCATAGGTAGTACAACATCATATTTTATACTATATATTGATACAACGATACCAGGACCTTTACATCTACCCTTTGTCTTCCATCTTAGGTATATAGCAGTTTCATCTTCCGTAATACGCCATTCAATCACCTATGCTAGGGTCCCTTTACAACGGTGGTACCGTGGTACGTATATACGTAACACTGCTTGTTCTCCCGCTTCATATCTAGCTACTTATCTTACGCAGCGCAAAAAGATGTATTTGCTCCATCTTTTGCTCCCTAGTTCGTGTAGACCAGTTAGGAAGACTGCAAAAGATGGTTTCACGGCTCAGTATGAGCTACCCCAACTAGCAGACTGAGATTGCGGGTCGGCAAGACTTGGAAAACAGCTTCTCTGGAACCCCCTGCTGTCGAAAAATCGAACAAAAACGAGACGACACCAGGACTCGAACCTGGGCGGGCAGAGCCCAATTGATTTCTAATCAATCACTATAACCACTCAGTCATGCCGTCTTATATGTTCCCGGTGTGGGTGCATGACTAATTTCCGATCAGGCGTTTTCTGAGCAGAATCCAAGCTTAGCCAATCAGCCAATCACATCCGTTGCATTTCATTCTCGGCCTTGTCCGAGCGTGCGGCGTCAAGGAATAGGTGGTTGAAGCATTTCTGATTTACTGCTAGGTTATAAGGGGGACACCTATACCGAATCATACGTCTGTTTGCAACTCATTCCACTTTCTCATCTTCCCACATCTCCATTCTAAATATCTACCATCAACCACCATGTCGGTAAGTCGCGTTCACGAGTCTATCTTCCTCCTCTGTGTATTCATTTCCTTTCTTCCTCCTCCACCTTAGACACCAGAAACAGCACCAGCATGCACCGGCAACCCAGCTCAGTGTGGGTTTTGCAATCCGGCAGCCAATTCGGGAGCGTGTGCGGTAGAAGGGATTCCGGGGTGTACGAGTGCGCCGGGGAGTTGTGAGGTTTGCGCGGGTGGTAAGGGGTGTGCGAAGGATTGTCAGGGGTGAGTCCAGTGAGCGAGCGAAGCGAGACCATTTCGAGCGAAGCGAGATAACTCTTCGAGCGCAGCGAGTTGAGATCTCGAGCGAAGCGAGAAAACACCTCGAGCGGAGCGAGCGTCAGTGTCGGCGCCGCAGGCTATGAGTCCGTAAGGACTCTCTTCCCGAGGCCGTCGTAGGACGGCCGAGCGTCGTTGCCTTCATCGAGCGCGCCAGCGCGAGGCAAGCCTTCTGAGGCCGTCACGGCCGAGAGTAGAATGCTTCGAGCGTCAGCGAGAACATAGCAAACCTGCCGAGCGGAGCGAGAAGCAATGCCTTCCGAGCGGAGCGAGTTCATTGCGTCGCAGGATTCGACTCAGAGCGGACTGTCTTTTCCGAGGCCGTCGTGGGACGGTCGAGTCTAGCACGTTGTCGAGCGTAGGCGACAAGACAGCAACTGAGCGGAGTGAGCGTCTTATAGGACGACCGACAGTTGCCGGTTTCGACTAGCCAGGTCTTTTCCAAGGGCCGTCGTAGGACGCTCGAGCGACGTTACTTCAATCACACGGCAGCGAAAGAAGCAACGGATCAGTCGGCGAAATCTAGTTGCTGTCATTGGAGAATCGCGTACTATCGAGGTCAACACCGTACCATCGCGGTATGTCGCCTTTTCCGCGAAAACGCCGGATGACAGGTATGGTCTTGTTTACAAGATCACATTCTGCACGAATCGGAAGAATGACCAGTCGTGTGTTGTCCCTTATCAACGTCGCTGTGCGGCGGACGAGAAATCCCGCCATTCTTGCTGCGAAGCCGGAAGCCGCTCCCTGGAATCTCTCAAGGTTGTCGGAGGATGACCACCCACGTTCATCGCCTACATTGCAAGAAAAGTGTTACATTCGCGT
This sequence comes from Naganishia onofrii, assembly GCA_030039215.1. Classification (NCBI taxonomy): domain Eukaryota; kingdom Fungi; phylum Basidiomycota; class Tremellomycetes; order Filobasidiales; family Filobasidiaceae; genus Naganishia; species Naganishia onofrii. The sequence continues at coordinate 139,340 of JASBWV010000040.1, read as the reverse complement.
CAAACTCGGTTTGCAGAGAGCGTGTGTCTGTCAAGGCGGCTATGAACGATGTCAAGGCATAGCAGCGATTATGAACGGCTGCGTTTGCTCAGTCTGGGACAGTTACTTGGAAGGTGCGTTCTAGTTGACGCAAGGAAACCGACTCGATCTGTTCGAGTGGCAGTCGCATTAGCTAGCTCCAAGGATGTGCGTTGATGATGTTCGTCTGGTAACGCAGAATAGAGATGTCAAGGTGATCAATGCTATGCCGAAGTGTGCCGGTCGGCAGGACACAGGAGGGGTGCACAAGGATGCGAATGAGGAGGGTGGCAAGCTCAGGGCGCGTTGAATCACATGCGTGTGTCAAAGCATCGAGGTGACAAGGAGACTCGCATTGCATCCCAGTAGCTCAACATACCATATCTTCGACCGCCGTACTGATACTCTTTCATAACAGTGACCCGACCAAATGCTCCGTGTGTGGCGATTCATGCCTCAAGCCATCCACCGCCACGTTCGGTGTTGAGCCCGCCAGGAAGTAGTGTTGCAATAGAGGTGGACGAGAACGTGGGACTGGAAAGCGTTTGTGTATGTTGTATCTCGATTATTGATAATTAAAATGAATGCTGTTTACTTTGCGATCTGTTGGAAATATTGCCTAGCGCCGCCGAGCAGACACCACTTGCTCAAATGGAACACATTCAAAACTGTGATATCAAGCGACGTAATGTTCTGCGAAGGCTAATGATGATGCTGTGTTCTGCGACGGCTTCAGCTACGACAGTGATTCCTCACGGTCCAATGGTCTTTCTCGATCTCAGCGGTAACATCGATATCCAGCGACGCCGGATTGCGGATGAGACGCAAAGTCGACAACAGGTTCTAGTCTCCGTCGAGACAATCGTCAAGCCAATCGTGGGTGATTTGTATTGGGTATGCTACTCTGGCCGGTCCGCTCGATCCGACAGGCAACTTGATTCAACGCTAACTGGATTGTTCCTTGCGAATCTATAACAGGAGCCGATGTGCCATCCGCAACCAAGTATGACGTTCCGCCACAAGCTAGCTCTTCCTCTCCCAACATCACCAGCCATACCAAGGACTTGTGATGAGAGAGCACCTGCCACTGCAATTCGCCCTCACGTCATGACAGTCATTTGTCGACTCCGCCGGTACCGAAGCATTGAAGAAGACGATGCAAAGCGGAGCGGTCTCCATATATGCTCAATACGTTCGCAAAGAAAGGTTCTGCAGCACATCTGGCGGTTATGTGAGTCCGCCTCGTTCCTATCTGTTGATGTGAGTGCGTATGTGGTATCAGGGTCGGAACGTCAGCGAGAGGTTGTCCTGTCGGAGAGAGATTGCGGTACAGTTGCGGTCTGGCCGCACAATCTGTTGGAGGGCGTGTTGGAAGCTTTGAACTCACCTTTCCAATCGCTTTATTGCTTTATTCACGCGGATTTCATGTGCCCATGTCTTTCAGAACCGTATAGATGCATCCGCGGAATCACGGACAGTCCGATAGAACAACCCGTACAGTGCAACCACATCCGCTTCTCTCTCTTGTATTCGCTCTATCGGACCGACCGTCTAGTCCGCTTCTTTACGTCTTCCAACCTCGTCCTGTGTCGGTGACAATACCGGCACGTTTTGCGAGCCTCACAGGTAGAGGGTTCTTCTTCCGGTCGCGAGCAGGAGAGACGGCGAGGGGCTGAGAATCGAATGGGAGACACGGCGAGGGGTTGAGAATCGAATGAAGCTTGAAGATGTGAGTTTCCGCGGCTGTATCTGTACCGTGTCTGTAGCCTAATATCAGTATCGCGCAATGCCAACCTAGACAGACGAGTATGGATAGATGGCGTATTAGTCGGAACCAGCCGCTAGATTTTTGTTCTCCTCTCATACACTATTGGCTGTGCACCACCCTTGCAAAGCGGCTTCCAAAGGTGTCAACCGTATTGCTCGCCGCGTATAACGAAACCCGTAGATGTGTAGAGCTCGGGAGTCCAGTGGGTCCCAGTAGCACTGAGGACGACAGAGGTATGTTTTGTAGGTATTGCTCAGCTGGAGAGACTACCATCCGGAAGCCAGATTGATAATGTGAGTCACGGAACGGACATGTTATCACCCCAAGGGAATGACCTGCGAGATAGCAACTGTAGATTCTGACAGCGGTGCATGTTTGTGAATTTCTGATGCGGGTGTACAGCTCAATATCACAGCAGCCGGGGGTTTGGTGCAAATGTTTACGCCAATGTAAGTCATGTTGTGATTTGGTAGTTTGGTTATACCGGCGCAGCAATGATACGTGCAAGGTTTCGAGCAATGAATGATCTCCCTATTCGCCTACCCATACATATGTTGGAAGCGTCACCTTTCGGAAGTGCTCATCTCTATCGCATCTGCGAGACGGGATTTGCAAGCAACATACGATTGCCTATCAAGCGTATGGTTATCCTGCATAAGAGTCTTCGGCACATACATCATTCTTCGAGTAGTGTTGCATAATTGCGACGGCTCTGCGTCGCATTCGGACGGCCAACGGATCCTGTGTTCGGTTGCGATCCCTCTGTCTGCTCAGGAGAGCAGCCGAAGTGGTAAACATGCTTCAAAGGAAGAATGCGGTGCATTTCCGTAGCAAGATAGCATATTGCGTCCATGAATGGCAGGCATCATGAGGCATCACATGCGACTGAGTGTAGATGCGCGACATCAAAAACGTTGATTACGCTGGTGATGTTTAGATGACTGTAATAAAGACAGCGTGATTGCGACCATTATCCTTGCTCAAAAATGACAGACCGTTCCATCCGAACGTCGGATGCGGAATGGAGAAAGGAAGACTGCCAAGTTCCAGAACAACCATGATAAGTTTCAATGTCATGTCAGGTCATCGAAGCGAACATCAGGAGAATGGGTAGCTGAAACCGCTATCACCTCATATCAGCAGTCACCACAGCCACGAGCGATCTGCGGCGACAGCTCGAAATCGTCGCTGTCCAATGAAGCGAGATGAAATTGCGCCGAGAATACGAAATGACGAAAGCTGACTGTCCGTGAGTGAAATCACATGTCTTGCTGGAGACGCGAACACCGGTTCGGAACCGGTAACGAGCAATGTGGTTGGCCTGAAGTTGCGTTGCCGATATGGCAGGAGCATACCCAGACCGCTTCGGCGAATTGGCGAGCGTCATCGTGAAAGTGGGAAATGCAGTACTGGAGTTCAACCTGGCTGACGTAAAATGGATAGTGGCTGAGCGGGGGAACGGAAGGACGCCTTTTCAGCCATCGCTACTCACATGACGTCGTCGCCTCGTCTCACGCAAACTCGCCTCGTCTCACGCAAACGCAGCAACCGATTCGAGCAGCCCAACAGAACAACGACACACCTGGATCTTTTGGCAAAAGAGATCCCAGCGGAGCTGGATATTGCGATCGCAAGAGACTTGGTGGTATGATTTTGGCGTCACGTCGCACCGCCGTCACGACGATTCGCTTCTCGCCCGTAGATTATCGCATTCGGCTTTGCTGTAGTCGTCCGCCAATCTTCGTTGAAGTGCGGACGTGCTGGAAAGCTACGAGAGCTAATCAACACCAGAATATATTCCTCGCTTTGGGTACAGCACTGCTTACATGGTACATCGCATTGCGCGGTGCACATATGATACCGTATCACCGAATCAATCGCGAACTGCTGCTTGGGTCTTGAGTCGCCTTTGTGTAGTCGACCGATGAGCGACTTCCGCAGATGAATTTTCTACCCGTAACATACCCGCAACAAAAAGTGGTCGGCGATGTTGATGACATCGTCTTGGAATTTGACGATGGCGCTCACTGTGCAACGCAACAAAAGGCTTTCAGAGTCTGCTTTCCATTTCAGGTAATCAATCATCACGCACACCTACAGAAAACTTGCTCATTTCACTCTTTCCAATTACATCCTGTTCATGTGCATATCGTTGAAGCAACATAGTAGTCACTTGAGTATCCAGAACGCGGGTGCTTTCATCTATTTCATCCTGCCGTTAGTCGCGACAGTTACACCAGCTGCGCCTATGGACTCACGATGGTTCAACAAGCTTGTATGGAAACACCCCTTCGCCATGTGCTTGATCTTTGCACTCATGATTCCTGAATGACGGAAACGCGATACACATCCTTCTTATCGCCTCCTGCCACCCCCATCCTCCCTACCAGCGGCGGCTCAGGCGCCCCTTTGAGCCCCGCGCCAGAATCCAGCTAAACCAGGTGCCTCCCTACGAATTGCGCTTGATTTCCCCACTGTTTTGCGCTTTTAATTGGTGAATGAGTGTATTTTCTTGCCTGATTCGTCAGCACTCGCTCTTAATCATCTTTCGCTCACAATTCGTCATATCCCCTTCAAACAACATTACTTTGGGCTGGCAGACTTGCAATTTCTTCCTATCATTCCACCACCCTCCCTACCACCTCCATCATGACAGGCAGTGCAACACCTACTCCTCGCCATGAACAAGGGACTGGCTCATCCGCAGCCTCGAAAAGACGCGAAGCAAATCGACTCGCAGCCGCACGGTTTCGGACGAGGAAGAAGGACCAAGTGACCGAGTTGGAAAATAGGGTACATGATCTTGAAGCAGAGAATTTCCACCTTAAAGCCGTCAACAGGACCCTCAGGAAACGATGTCAAATACCGGATTCCGATATCGTACAGGTGGATGACGAGTTTGCGGTAGGGAGACCGGCGTGGCAAAGGGAAGTGGCAGGAGAGCGTTTCCTCAGTGATCGCGTTAGCGAAGGTCCAGACTTTCTCGAATCACCTACCGCGCCAGGAGATCCATCAAACTCGAAGAAACGGCGAAGAACGGGAGGCGGCGGAAAAGTTGGTGATCCAGTGTCGTCGTCGTCGTCATATCATCACCTCGACCGCTCCGTCTCGGCTTCCGGAGACAATGCAGATCCGTTTGTGATGCTGCAGGATGAAAACGACCGTCTGCAGAACCAAATGCGCGCGTACGAAGAACGGATGAGGATGATGAATGACGAGCTTGTCGGAATAAAGTATAGGATGAGGGAAGAAACGGGAGGACATTCGGGAGGAAGCAGTGATCAGAGTCCAGAGGTGAGTTTTCCCGTATTCAGGCGTGTCGACCGGCTGCTAACCGTACCTCCTGTAGACTACCGGATACCGTGATCAACGCCAACAACCAAACTATGCGCCGCAACCAATGTACACACCCTTTACGCTTGATCCGGCACTCACCGGTGCCATCAACGACGGGCGGTACAACGCCCTCTCGCCATCCACGTCTGCCGCCAACCCGGTACTCACACTCGCAAGTGCAGCCAGCAACGCACGTCAACTCCAGCGTGAAGGGAGCGGTCAACTCTCCATGTCACTTCCACCGCTGTCGCCTGCCATGCGTATCGCCGCAGCATCAGCAGGTTACGCTTCTCCTTCGGCGAGTGGCAATCTCAACGTCAACCCGCTCGATGCCCACGCACGTGTGTCTCCCTCCATGTCGCATCAACAGCCGTACGGGTCTCGTCCAGGCAGTCCGATGAATATTCGCGCGTTTGATGCGTTGAATGCGGCTGTAGCAGCGGTCGATGCCGCGGCAGCGCAGGAAGCAAGCTTGTCAAGTCCTGGTGCCGGCGGGAATGTATCAGTCGCACGACACGCGTGGAATATGCAGCCCAACAATAATCTTGGTACACTTATTACCGGTCTCTCACGAACGACAAGTCGTGGCATGGATTCGCCTGTCAGTGCGGAACGGAGCGGTATGCTCGAGGACGAAGAGGACGAGTCGGATGAAGCAGCAGCAGCGGCGGCAGCAGCAGGAACACATCAAATGACCTCCGGAGCACGACATCTTACCGGAACGAGCGTCTTGTCATCGTCAAGGGACGGCTCGCCTATCGGGTCCTCCCTCGAGTACTTTGATCGCCGCATGGGAGGCGGTTCAGGGATTTCCGGAACGCGCGTGACAAGCGGCGGTCGAGGAGGCAGTAAATTGCGGGATATGGACATTGACGCTTCTGAACTGGAGGGTGTCGATGCCGCTGTCAAACTCGAACCTCTGCCGGCTCGCTATCCGGACGATGAGCAGCACGCAGGTGGACAGGATGTCGTCGACCCGGCGCTGGACACGCGAATGGACGTGGAACAACCTGCACCAGAGTCATCAATGACCGGTGCGGAATACGCTTCGGCAGTGCCACCACCACCATCATCGAAAACCGACGACGATGGAGCGACACCGACTGGCGAAAACTATGCTGATACGGAACGTGTGCCTCGAATCGCGTTTCAAGAGGTGCAGTAGTGTCTTTCACCGTCTTTTCTCATTACTTGTATATGGTTTTCCTGTTCCGCCTGCCTGCGCCTTAATACCCTCCGGTTGAGCATGGCCCCTGTTGTCACATTCAGTCTTCTCTCCGTGTTCGCCGACTGCCGGTCGATCGCGGGATCTACCCATTGTACCTTCGTAGCCTTGATTCGAATGCATGATTAGTTGTGACGCGCGTCACACGGATTCGAGCCTTTGTGTTCTATATGACATTGTTACAGAGGCACTTGTCATGGCCGCGACCCATTTGTTTTTGGCTATACATGTCACAATCTCGTTTCGAGAGGAAATTATTGAACTAAAGAGAGGCAAGGAGGTGAGTACGAGAACAGGGTGATTGCAAATCAGGGACATACTTGGCTTGATCTTGAAATGCAGGGAGATGAGGGAGAAGATCAAGCACTGCACAGGGAAAGGGTCAGCCACGAAGGTAGGTGATCACGCAGCGCAACTCGCCTTGAGATCCTGAATCAAATAGTAGAACACACGGAGTCCGTCTGGATCCTGTGAGTCCTGGATATCGTTGAGCGATCCAATCTTGGCGGTCTGTCGGGGAGAAGAGAGGAAGGTCAAAGGACGAAAAAGGAAGAATACCATCCGCCACGACTCACCTCGAACGAAATATGCTCGTTTCCAATCCTAATCTCGAGTTCCTGCTTTCCGACAATATTCTTTCGTGGCCACTGCGAGTCATCTTCCTTTGTGATTTCACTCTCCTTGACGATCCTCTTGAGCTCTTCGATCAGCAATGGGCCGATCCACACTGCGTGAGTAGGGAATGATAAGCTCTAACGGCAAACGGCAGGAGAAGGTGCGCCACGGCGGTACGCACTCTCTTTCCTGATCAACGAGTCGTTTCGGTAGTTGGAATTGTTGGCATATCGCAGACGGCCTGTGAAGCTGGAAGAGGTGAGAGACAATACTACGATGATGCGGCAAACAACGTACCCTGAGAGTACTCAAACTCGAGAAACTCGTGACCGTGCATACCCTGATGACCGGTGCTGAGGAAAGCAGTATCAGCGCGCCTGCATTCCACCAAACACGCGCCGCCGCGTTGACTCACTAGTATCTCAGATAGAAAGGGTCCTGCTCTGTGGTAGTCATGATGGCTGATGTGGTGGATGTGGATGTGGATGAGAATGGTAACCACGACGATGTAGAATAGGTAAACCAAGTGAGTGATCCATAATAGACATACAACCATAGTAGGGGCCAAGCCAGGTGCTCCCGCCTCAAAAAGTCACGTGAAACCCTCCCTCAACTCACCTTCACCTACCCTCGATCTCCCTAGAAAACACTTGGAATAGCTATACATTCTCGTGGTTGGACTGTGTGGGCATACGAGGTGACCGATCTACGACCATATACCACTCGAAATGTTCAGCGCATCAAGACAAGCAGTAAGGACTGGGGCAGGAGTGGCAACGCGGGCGGTAGTGCGGCCACAAGCGAGCAGAATAGCGTGCATCGCGGTCAGGTCGCTAGCATCGTCAGTAATACGTCCAGTCCCTTGCGAGAAGCAACACTGACTGCTCTTCCACACGCAGAGAGGCAACCTCGACTTCGCAACACGTTCCAGCAACAACTCACACGTCGCAGATTCCGGTCGCGACCTCGCAGCAGTCTAACGACCTACCGCCGGTCCTGCCACAAACTCACGGAATCCACGTCGCAACACTCACCCTCCGCGCACACCATCCATCAGTCCTCACACAATTCTCATCATTCGCACTACACGCTGCGCATTCCCTCGGTATGCCAGTCTCACGTCCGGCCACACTACCTGTGACGCGGTCGCTCTACACGGTCCTCAAATCACCATTCGTGCATAAAAAGGCACAGGAAAACTTTGAAAAGAAATACCATGCACGAGTTATCAAGGTCTGGGATACGGAACGCGACGTGGTGGACAAGTGGTTGAGGTACCTGAAAAAGTACAGTATTGGTGGAGTGGGAATGAAGGCCGTTGTGTTTGATTGGGTTGCCGTCGATGGAACGCAGGACAAGTCGTCGTCGTCGTCGCAGGATCAGTCGACCTCCGCACCATTACCACTAGCAGCCGACGCGGACGCCGCTGTTACCGATAAAGTGCTCAAAGCCGTCGAGGGGTTGACGCGCGATTTGAAGGACGAAGTGCAGCACGCGGCGGACAAGGCTATGCAGGTCGTGAAGCAGATGACAACGACGACCACCACCGCGCATTCCGCGTCAAAAGCATCATCATCATTGGAAAAGACGGAACAACAGAAAGGAGGACAATAGTTGTAGGCATGATTTTATGCAATGACGTTTGCACAACGAATTGCCGATGACGCGGCTCAGAAGCGGTTCACTGCTCCTCGGTAATTGACCAGATGCAAGAGATCCTTTGGGGACACACGCGCCAATGTCCTCAAGTTGGCAGAAGCTGCTGTCTGATGGAGCAATGCGCCTTCCAGGGGACTTACTGTCGCGTGGGTTGCACCAATTCAGGTGTGTGTCGATCGAGAGCGGCCATCACACTGGATCTCTCTGAGCTGGTATCACTCTGGTAAGGGTGTCCGCCGCCATCCCAAAGATCAGCCCAGTTGTCGGCGAAGATGCCTGTGTTACGTGGTTTGCTAACTCAAGCACATCAGCATCCTTCCGCAGGTTTCGCGCGGAATGGTTTGGAAGCGCCCGGGACAGTAGTTGTATTCGCTGCTGCGCTACGCATTGCCGACCGACATGGTATTGATACTGTATTACCACATGGCAAGTAGGGGCATGTAGTGGTAATATCGCTCTACCTTGACCGTTTGAATGAGCAGCTGCATCCGACGCCCTTCCAGAAGCAGACGCGAAGAACGGTAGTGCATCGGAAGCGGAACACCAGCTGGAACACCTCTCCCACGTTCCGCATATCCGAGTCTGTCTGTTCACACAGCTGTTCAGACATACGATGAAACGGATGTGAACACCTCAAGAGAGCTCGCAGAGCTACTTCGAGTCTGTTCAAGTTGCTGGCCAGTATCTTCCGCGGATGGACGCGAAAGGCGGTAAACAGGTCCGTGGTGCGTGATTGATATACCTCAAATCGAGCGCGACTACCGACTGTACTACTGACGGCACTTACGTACATGGAATAAATCAACATAGACCCGCTGTCTTGGAACCGAAACCTCGAAATGGGCAACCAGCTGAGTATCCAGCAAAGCTACCTCTAAGAACGTGGAAGAGGTAAAGTATCCAGTGGTGGTTCCAGGACGGTCAGCACGACAAGGTCGAAAGTTTTTGATGAATGGCATATAGTATATCCTCATTCCTCATTCCTCATTCTCCATCCTACCTCTTGTCCCCGCCTTTTGACCACACCGTCATCTTTACCCCTATCGCTCTCATCTCAACCTTCCTCCGCGCCTGCTTCTTATTATTTTACAGTTATGACATTGCGCTGGACCCTCACTTGTCTTTCGGTTCTTGTTGCTGGAACAGCTACTGCCGTCTTGAAAGCTCACCCTCCAGGTTCGTCAAATCATGGACTACTGATCGAGCGTCGAATACTGAATCGTGGAGTGCTACCTCATCTACAGAGTCTGCCCTCGTCAATGTGAACGACACCATTCTCTCCCTTAGACCTTATGTGACGCGTGACCATGCTAGAAGAGCAGGACCACCAAATACAAAGAAGAAGACAACGTCAACCACTGTGAAACCTGGCACTAACGTACCCACTACCACCATTACCACTACAGCTGCAGCAGTCACTACTACAACCAGCGCTTCTGCCTCCTCGACTGGATCCTATGGCAGTACACCTAAGAACGACTGCTCCTGTGGATATTTTATGAGCGAGTATGGTAACGCATACTACCCTCTCGCCATCCTCGCCGACTCTGCATCGGTCTCAACGATAGATGCACTTCTCGCTCTCGGCCTCGTCGTCTCCACTGGCCGTATAGGTGGTGTCAATCAAGATGATCGCATCACCTCGTGCCACAGTGATCCGGCCAACGTCAGACTTACGAGTGATGGCACCTTGCAACTTGTTGTACCAGGTAATTTCGCTCCTCAACCTCCCACTTAACAATCGCTGAAACGTCTACTGATAACAGGGGGACAGTCGAAAGGCGGTATCATAACGGGCGCAGAGCTTCATAGCGCCAATACGATGATTAGCGACCATCTCACAATGACGACTCGGGTCAGCCCGGTCCAAGGCACCTGCCAAGCGATGTTTACCTATATCGATGAGGGAGGCTACCCGACAGCGGGCGATGAGCAAGATATCGAAATGCTAGGTCAATCGCTGGGCAAAGGAATAGTTTTGACAAATTGGAATCCCGCGTGCGTTCTGTTGTTTCTGGTCAGGTGTATCGAACATTAACGGATATTGCACCCCGTTTGTGCTGCCAGAACGTATCACACGCAAAGCGTAGGCGCTGTTATTCCCTTCCCGAGCCCGCCCACGACTGCTTTCCATAACTACACAATCTTCTGGCCTCCAGCCAATGCATCACCCCGTCAAACTAGTTATTATTTCGACGGCCAATTGCTGAAAACATTCGATCAGTACGTCTCGGTAAATCCTTCCAGAGCGTACCTCAACAATTGGTCAAACGGCCAAGTGAGCTTTACACAAGGCCCACCCGCTACAGACGCCGTCCTCGAAGTGTCCCGCTTGGCCTGGTACTACAGTACCACGCAAGTTCCTGGTCTGCCGAGCGGATGCACGATGCAGCAAGCTTGCAAAGTTTGATAGCGTGATTGTCAATCCACGAGCTAGTGTTACGTACAATGGCCTCTTGGAGTATAGGTGGTTTCATATCAACAGAAGAAGGACAACAGGACGTCCTTTGGCATCAGAGCTGTGCGTGATAGGTCGAGCGACATTGCGTTGGGCCAGAAGAAATTTGTACAGAGGGATTTGGGGAAGGAAAACAAACCGTGGTCGTCAAATTTCCATTGCCTTGTACGGAACAAGGAAAGCAATTGTCAAGATTCGATTAAACCCATCCTTTCTATTCTCCGGCGCTCGCAATAGATATTTAATGTGATAGCAAGAACGTCCTGCATGGGGCTGTCGTTTCCAGTACCCCTCTTGAACACACCTAACCACGAATACCAATCGCCCGAAAAACGAACGGCCTTATGGAACAGCCAGTAAGAAAGAGCGTACCCGTATGTTGATGGCTTATTGCATCTACGTTGCGTGCTCCGGATGCGGATAGACGAGACAGACTGTCGGTCAACGTTGGTGAACGACATCACTCACTAGTAGCTCACTGTTCCACTCATATGAGGCGTCGGGGCTACATTGTCGTGGAACTTGAATGCCCTTTGCCGTCGATCCTGGCTTTCTTGTCGCCAGCTTCATCATCTGACATGTTCCGACACTTTCCTGGTCCAAAGTTGGCCTCGTCGATGCATTGCGGCTTGTAACAGAAATGATGGGAACGAATCCAGACGAATCTTCTAGCTAATCTTCTTTTTGGCGTCGCAGCCGCTTGAAAAATAATGGTTGGTTCTTCCCGAGTAAGAGTCGTTTACGCCATGACGGGATAAGGGATTGGGTGGGACTAGACGGAGGGTGAAAGCCCAAAAATGCTGATGGGTCGTTCTTGATCTTGTGAGATCAGAAGGCTGGAATATGCAGTCCAACGTACGAGAAATGTGTCCGTTAACTACCCAAAACGTAGCTCAAAACGTCAGATCGTGCGACTATCTCTGTAAAAACCGAATCAATTGTACGTAACGCACTGTAGATCCCCGATCAACAGTCACGGAAGTACTCGTACGGAAGAAAGAAACCTAAAAAGTACAAAATCAAATACAAACAGACTTCATTCATTCTTGGCTGAAAGCTCCGGAAGAGGCAAGTAACAATTTCACCGGTTCACTGCAAGAATGAATATACGCTATATAGCGTGGCCATGACTGACTATCTATGTTCATCCCCTTGTCACGTTTTCCATTTCAATTTCTCCCTTCGCCTATAATTCGTTCTAATGCGCTGGTCGCTCGTCTCTCTTTCCGTCCTGGTGACGGCTACTGCCTTGACGGCAGCGTCTCCCCTTCAACTTTATCCTTATAGTGGGTGATGTTCTCTTGCACCTGATTACCGGTCGACCACCGAACGCTAACGTTTGCTATCGCCGCCGTCATTCTTAGATTTCAAGGCTGCTGTCTCTGTCGTCGCCGATTCGTCGTTGGTTCTTCCTTTGCAGCCTACGCTGCAAGCTGCAATCCATGCTAAACGAGCGCGTCCGAACACAAAGAGGAAGACCACCTCTATTGCTTCGTCCTCTACTATTGTGAAGTCCAGCTCGGCTGTGCCGACGATTCTTGCAACTATCACCACCGCAAATACGCCTATCGTTCCTACGGTCGCGTCTACCACGTCCACTGCGAATGTGCCTATTTCCAGTACCTCAACCACGGCTGCACCTACCACTAGTGCGGCGTATGACACTACTACCCCTAAAGACGACTGCTCATGCGGATACGTTATGAGCGACTATGGCGATGCATACTACCCACTAGCCATCGTCGTCGACTTTTCCACCGTCTCTTCAATCGATCAATTTCCCGCCCTCGGCCTGACCGTGTCGCCGGGAAGGATCGGCGGAGTCAACCAGGATGATCACACCACCGCGTGCTACAGTGATCCGTCAAACTTCCGCTTCACGAGTGATGGTATCATGCAGATGGTTGTCCCAGGTATGGTTCCTTCTCCCCTTCATATCGTGAAAAAAGGGCACTAATGCGCTTAACCTTCGACAGGCGGACAGTCGACAGGCGGAATCATCACGGGTGCAGAGGTTCACAGCACGGATACCATGATCAGCGGTCACCTGTCCATGACGTCTCGTGTCAGTCCGGTCCACGGCACCTGCCAAGCAATGTTCACCTACATCGATGAGGGAGGATACCCCATGGCAGGCGACGAGCAAGATATCGAAATGTTGGGTCAGACGCTCGATGAGGGAATCGTACTTACCAACTGGAACCCCAAGTACGTTTTCCTGTTGCCAAATAATTGCCTTTGGCGCCGCTTATCGAGTCCATCTTCTGTCCCCGCGTCTAGCTCGTACCATTCGCAGAGCGAAGGTACCGTGGTTCCCTTTCCAAGCCCGCCGACTACTGCATTCCACAACTATACCATCTTCTGGCCTCCTGCCGATGCGTCACCTCGTCAAACTAGCTACTACTTTGACGGACAGCTGCTGAAAACGATGGACCAGTACGTTTCGGTGAACCCCTCCCGGGCATACTTGAACAATTGGTCAAACGGCCAGGCGAGTTTCACACAAGGTCCTCCTACCGATGATGCGGTGCTAGAGGTCGCCCACTTGGCTTGGTATTATAGCACCGCGCAGGTCCCTGGTCTTCCGAACGGATGCACAATGCAACAAGCTTGTAGGGTGTAAACATATCGGTTACCATTCGCCTTGCACAAGAGGTACATACGTTGTATATAATAGTAGTACTGTCATCTATCTACGCCACATTGACAAGCAACAGGGCAACGTCTCGATAGCCTATTTCGACTCGGCAAACAAAATGACCGGCTGTCGTCTGATCACGAATATAGGGCGTCACTGGCTGTGTAGGCGGCGTAGTCGCTATGCTAGTTCAGAGCAATGTATCCGATTCTCTCTTTTCGGTTGCAGCGCGACCATCTATTTCGATTTTGCGCCTTACAAGTGCTTGCTACGGTTTGCTACGGTAGATTCTTGAGGTTTCGGGCGCAAACAGCGGGCCGATTTCCCGGAACATAGTCAGGGGTATTCGATTGTGTATGAATTATGATTTGTACTATACAACCAGTTTGAAGACGCGAGCTCGCCGAACGTTTTTTGCTCGATCCTACCGCGGCCTGTCATCTCCAGGTCCAGCTTCCAGTCCAAGGGAGATTGGCGCAAAACCTGAGACTGGTGAGTTTAGGCCAGCTTCCGTGAAACCATCATTGTCGGAACTGTCGAATGTCGTTGTGGTCTCCGACTTCTGAGCCAGAGCAAAGGGGTCCTCCCATTTTATCGGTTCGAGGGGATCATATGTCGACGGCTCCTCGACCAGGACTGCTGTCGTTCCGCGACGTTCTTTATTCCCGGAAATGACGGCATGACTCAGTCTCGGACCGAATGTCATCAATGTCATTTTGCGTGCAGGTGTGTGGCCATCTTGCCCACCGGTCATACTATAATCGCGCAATTGTGATCCGATGGCGGCCACAGTCATACGCCGGCCCTGTGTACCTGTCTGTGGCGGCTCCGGTTGCTGTTCCTCGAGGCGGAGCACTACATCAATGGCCTTTTCGTCTTCAATAATCATCGGGTGTCGTTTGGCAAAGTATGTAGCGTATTTCCAGATAGCCCAGTAACAGCTGGCAATATTCACGGCCAGAAGGATCATCTTATAAGAAGTGTAGTACGGGTATGCTGCTTTCCAACCGATCCGTTCGTTCTTGAGCCGTAGGTGAACTTCGTTGAAGATAATGGTGTTGACCAAGTAGAGACCGAACACGCCCGCAAAGAGATACGCAGTAAAGGCCGGCCGAATGATCAGGGAGATCGGCATGATGAAAGGTGCTAGCAGATATAGCAGGGTTTCGTAGACCTCTTGAAAGACGAATAACTTGGCACCGATTTCCCACCAACCGAGTTTCCAAGACCGAAGGATATAATCCATGTTGTAAGCTATGCCGGTCACGAAGAAAAAGTTCCAGCGCATGAACCTCTGCTTGAACACGGTCATTTCCCCAAACCCGCCTCTGGATCCTCCCGAGCTGAAGAAGATGGCGCTAGGTGTTTCTGTTTCGACAAAGACGCTGGTACACATGGTGATTCGACACCCAAGCTGACGGGCGGCGTGGCCAAAAAACCAGTCTTCGGACACGCTGTAACCCGGATGCTGATAAAAGGTGCTGATCAAGAATTCCGTGTTCCAGATGGATATCGCACCGTGCGGAAACGTCGCTGAACCAATCATTCCGGCAAAGCCTCGTTGCAGACCGCTGAGTTTGTATTCGAGATCTTGCGCCTGCTGACAGTAGGTGCCTTTTGAAGACTCCGGACCGACTGATTTGATAGTGTAACCGATGCACTTGATCTTTCCCTTCATTCTGTCACTGACAATAGGAAAGTTTGGTGGTAGCGCACAATCGTCGTCGATGAGTAGCACGTTCTTGTATTGTTTGGCAGCAAAGCATCCCACGAATTGGGCGACGATTTTCGAACCGACGGGCGACCAGATGAAATTCACCCCGTACTTTATGCAAACTTCTTCCGTATTGTCGAGTGGAGTGGGGCTGTTGCCGTTGGAGATGACAAAAATTTGTTTGGCAGGAAATATCTTGAGCGCAGCATCAAGTGTGGGTCCAATGATGTTTTCGGATTTGTAGCATGGGATGAGCAAAGCGGTGTCGTGCGTTCCATTTGCCTTTGCGGCTTCCAGATCTATCGGACCTTGGGTTTCCGGCATCGGCGGATCCTTTTCAAATAGTATGCACAATGGCGCGAAGGCGTAGAAGAACGCTATACCGATAGTGACGGACCACGTGCCTTCGACCACAAACTTGAATTTGATGAGAATGTACAGCCAGTACACTGCGCCTTTCCAAATCGGCATTCCCACGAGAACGAGATAGACAAAGGCAACCAAGAGCAGGTAAATCGAGTATTCGAAGAAGAGTTGGAACCGACGGCTTCGCTGCAACTCGACACCGCGAACCTTTGCCTTTTCATAGAGATTGAACAGGCTCATCCGCCGAGCAACGTCGGTAACTCCTTGCGCGGCGCTTTGAAACACTGAGCCAACGCGAGCAACGGTACCTCGTCGTGCGATAGCGAACATAGAGTCCGCGTTGGATGGCCGAGGAGGTGCTGTACTCGTGCGAAGTGTTGATCTTTTTCGAACTTCGCTCATTCGGAAATTGTTTGCATGTTCTTTCACTCCGGCTTGTGAATTGCGAGCGAGAATGTGGCCTGAAGGAGTGACATCGACCGCTTCTCCCTCCTGAGCGTCGGTTGTTGTAGCTGCAAAGGGGTTCGCATTTGCCCATGCGATTCGTGTTGGCCGTCGAGCGGGCAATGGAGTCGTTGGTGAGCCGGGGCTCAAGTGCTGTATTTTCTCGGTCGACGCATTATTGCCTGTGCCATCGCTCGTCCAGAACGGTCGCGGCGCGATTGGAAAAGGACGAGAATCCGCTTGCTCGTGACCGGCCGTTGTAGATTTCCGCTTGAAAGAGGACCGCGCCAGGTCGGAAGTTGCAGAACCGCCAAAGCGTTGAGAAGGCGGTGGCGGAAGCGCGAAACTGATTGTTCTGCTACCACCACGGAGATGCGCTTCCTGTAGCGGCGTCGGCGGATTGATGTCGTCGATGGATCGGTTGAGTGCCTGTTGTGCGATATATGATTGTTCTCTCGCGATCCGTTGGATATCAAAGTCTTCGCGTGAGGTTTTGGAAAGGACGGTGGACCGACGAAGTCGAGGTGTGCTATCTGCACTGCGTCTGGTATTCCAGCTGGCAACCGACATGAGACGGGCGGGAATGACGATATCCTGAGTGACGGAAGGTCGACCTGCCTTTGTGAAATCGATCGTCACCGGACTATGATTCGCATGACTTTCAGCGTCATCCGCGAGCTCTTCGATATCGTGTTCGTCCGTGTTGCTTTTGGACGAGGATGCTGTGGCTGGAGGTATGGCCAGACCTTGTTGCACTGCTGACTGTGTAGGATGGGTGGTCGATTGGGGCATCGACAAAGTCGCTTCGCTGGGAAAACTCGGTATAGCGTCATTATTTCTTCCGCCCTCTTGGTACACGATAGGTCCACCAATTGTGAGAGTAGACGGATTCGCGTTGAACGACCGGATCGACGGGGAGGGTGAGTTGCTGCCGTTTGAGTAACTGCTGTCACGGGCAGTGTTTGGCAAGTGAGTTCCGGGAGACAAAAGCTGTCGCGTACCGCCAACATTTGTTGAAGAGTGTGAGGTGATACCTACGAAAAAGACGAAGTAAAGCAAAGAAAGGGATTCTGTTAGCAACAAGCACTGTGATCTACACGCATCACTGCCGTCGACCGATCGAGAACTTACCTTGCTCTGCGACGACAAGCACAGGAGGCCCTTCTTCGTGTTTTTTATTGCCTTGACCTTCGCCATCCTGCACCTCACGATCGTTCCTGCCACCTGTGCGGGTTCAAAAGCAGGTTCCAGCGGCCCGTATGATGTCGATATCGGTGGCGATGGTGACTGTTCATCTTGAGCGTTCAGAGTTCGCATAGGCGGCAAGGAGCCAATCTCCGGCGCGATTTCATTCTCGGTTGAGACGGACTCTCCAGCATGATTGGCATCTGATGTAAAGCTGAAGTCGGATAGAGGTTGCTGCGAATCTGGTAAATTGGCTTCTGTGGCTCCTCCTCCGACGGTTGGAGGAGACATGGTAGGCTGTTCCTACTTGCTGATAGATGTGGCCTAGATCGGTCCATTTTGGCAGAGGTGGTCGTGGTCAAAGGAGCCAAAGGGCAAGGTATATATGTGACTGATAAATTTGAATCAATCGATCCGGTAGACAGATCGCAGTCTAACCCTACTGTGTAACCTGACTGTAACCCTGCATGCAGCATCAAGCCAGGTTAGATCTGTCGTTTGCTAACCAGCGAGGAAGGAAGCAAATCTGTGAGGTGAGCCAGCCAGGGTGGATGTCTCGCTTCGATCTTTAGAGGCGATCGAGCGAGAAATGAGCTCATTCCGGTCGAATTTTTAAATTAAATTGATTACAAGGTACAGGTACATTGGAATTGAAATTGCATCACCACAGGGTGTTCCTGTTTCCCGGCCGCTGTATACAGAGGCAGAGTATATACTTCATCAATCAGCTGAGCTAGCGGTGGATGGTGGCAGCTATGGTTGCGGTCATCAGGTGTCATCAGTTATATCGACTTGGCTGCTGTGCAATGACCAATATGCCGCGATGGTGTACCGAATCTCGAATCTCTTCACCAGACCGCACTGTCCACAGCTTGGATTTTATCCAGCTATTGAGTTGTGCTATTTGACACGCCGCAAAGTGGCTTTGACTAGCTGACTAAGCCGCAAGTCCGATTCGCCTACTCTAGGCGTGAACATGGCTCTCAATGGCTCGGATATATGTATGCTATTCCAGCGTATGCGGTACACAGTGAGCTTTGAACAATACGCGCGAGCGGCTGTAGAAGAGCTCGAGCTCAAAAGTCTACTGGCTCGCGGCATTACGTCTCCTCATAGCGATATCCGCCTCGTGCAGCAGAAGGCTGAACAATGTCGCTCGGTCCATTCGTATGTTCGCTTCACTGCTACAGTGGACTAGTCTGATAGACTGACAGATGCGCACTTTCTGTCAGCAATGTCGACTCGCGTTCTTTTCCAGCGCGACTTGCTCATTTGGGAGACATCTTGTCAGCAGCCAGCTTGCGGTAAGGAGACACACACACCTATCTTCCCACTGAGCATCAGGAAAGGCGCTCTCGCGTGAAGAAACCTGAAAGGGTCAGAATATGACCAAACCCAACAAGTGTTCGTGCGTCCGAGAGGCCAAGATGCAAAGCTCACGCTGTTTGATAGCCACCACAGTATGTGGTACGTGGCTCCTACTCCTGTCGTAAAGAAGGTTTTGCTGCTCCAAGAGAAGGGTGTCTTCATTCTTCAAGGCAGCCGACGATCAGGTCGAAGGCGAATCGATGGAGGATGGGAGAGACGAGAGTGGTTCGAAAGTCACTGGAAACAAAGCTGCGCTCTGGTACGTATTCGAATGCCTGCTGTTTTCAGCTCTGTTTGTATACCAAGAGGGAGAGACTAGGATGACCGATCCTGAAAAGTCTTGCATTCAAAGTAGCTTCGGTATTAAAGTTGAACCGGAGGTCGAGATAATGTAGCTACTGTCGTGGGTGCGTGGTCTGCTTTACGTGAGCGCTATGGTCAGCCGCACCGTTCTATGGATTCTAGCACGAGTTATAATATTCGAGTTACCTGACAGTGTGATACGATACTTGTTAATACTATGAATGAAAGACAAGGATAGCTAGTCCTTGAGAAGGTCTTGCACTCAAGATAGCTTCGGGATCAATGGTGAATCAAAGGGTGAAATAAAAGGTCATGATCTAGTATCACAACTGATGGCGGATCTGCTGCTTTATATACGTGTTTGGCAGCAGCTCCGGTGACCACGTTTGTCTTTGAGCAAAGTTTTGTCCTGAGGCAAAATTTTGTCTTAAGGCAGAGTTTTGACCTAAGACAAATATTGGTCTAGGCACACAGAAGGCACAGTCAAGCAGAATAGGTAACTGTCTCGTAACACTGAGAAGTTCTGCTGTACTAATTAGTATAGTGGCAACTGCATGTTACAACCAATCTTCTAGCAGTACTAGTGTTACTATACTAAGTTGGATTTAGCTCCTTACAGCTACCTTAGAATTCAAATGGATAAACCTGCCTTCATATTCGCATTTCGAGTACCTACAAGCATGACCTATTGTTCCCGAAGACGTCCTTCTTGATTCAGACAGAACTTCCGGGTGAAACGTAAGGTCATCACACGAGGATATGTTTACACGAACTGAGGAATATGCGAAGCCTCCCCACAAAACGACAAAGCATGAAGTGGCTCGGTGTTGGCCTTTGTATTCGTCATATTACCTTTTAGCATGCCTAGAAGATATGCGCCGGTCGGTAGCTCATCCACGGACAGCAGTTTCCTTCGCGCTACAACCGCTAAATATTTGCCTGCAAGATTGGCTAAATTCAGTAAAAAGACCTAGCTAGGAGGTAAAGCCTATGAATCGAGGGTGCGTACCAGTCGAGTCAGCCAATACTGAGGAACATGGGAAAGTCACCATGACTTGTGACGCGATATACAACTCAGTCACGCCTGAGAGACTCAATCGGGCGGTGACACGGCAAGCTCGCTGCAAGATCTCACGCATTCTGGTTCCGGAGCGATAGACAAAGGCGGTGCATCTCGCTCCTGGATGATCAAAAGGTAGCATAGAAGTGTTACACTTCTTACTTATATGCTTGAAGAACTGCCCCATCACCGTGAAACTGCGTGGCATCCGTTCTGCGCTACTTACTCCAATCCACATCTTGCAACCTGCCACTTTGCGCAATTTCGAGCCAGCTCATCCGCTAACATTCTCACTAGTGATTTACAAGTTTCACGACGATCACCATGCCGTCACCTCGGCCTCTAAAAATAAGTTTGAGGAAGAAGATCAATCCTCTCTCCGACCTACAATGCTTTACACATGGTTGCAGGAACGGCAAACTATGATGACTGCTCTATTGAAGTGAGCGTTACACAAGAACTCGTCAATCCGTCAAATGCAGACGATTCCTCAGACTCTGCCCCGGTAGCCGTTTTCATGGAAGTCTCTCAGGCTACTATAGTTATCAAGAAGAGTTAGTGGCACCTGAAGAGGAAATTACCGAGTCGTCAGGCGTACGCATCGCTCACAGATAGAGTTCCCGGACCGCCGGTTTCAGAAATAGGATATTTCCATTCTTCCCAAGGATGCTACTTGGGAGACGAGAAAAGAGCGATTAGATGAGCTTGCACTGGAGGTGGGGAACTTTACGAATAGCATAATGGTTCCAGCAGTCCCAGATACGCGGGAGTGGAGGGACGACAATACGTTTCTGGCCAAATATAATGAGCTGCCTGCGATATTGAAAGTCAGATACGGTTTGAACCTGAACCAAGGAGCTGACAATGTAGAGTGAGGACGATGCACCTTCAAAGGCTAGATAATTGCAATTGCCTGGAAGTTGAGAGAGCGGGTGAGCAGACAAAATACACTGGAACAGCGCCCATTAATGGGAGAAGACTGTCCGGGGCTAAAGATCTATCTTACCAAAGTGAGGTAGCTCAGTCGTTGTATAAGGACACTATGTAGAGAAACTGTGTAGAGGGTATAGTAAGACTTTAGACTTGATATTACATTCATTTCTACTTCACTTCTGTTCATCTTTCATCTTCTGTTCTTTTCTTCGTCCACCCCCACTGTCAACCTCAACATGAACTTCGTCGTTCATCGCGTTTACTTCTTCCTTCCCTTCGACTACCGCACCGGATCTTTCGCGCAAACAACTTCGCCCAAACCTGATTGCTTCGAGGAAGCTAACATCTTTGCGCGAACATGAACGTTGCGCGCAAGACAAGAGTGACATTCTCTCTGCCAGGCATTTAGTATATATAGCTGGTCAGTGGCCTCGAGCCTCTTCTTGTAGACTCTCTCATGCCCTTTTATTTCACCCTTTGATTTACCTTTAACTCCGAAGCTACCCTTCTCCGTAAGACATCTTTACAGGATTAGCTACCCTTGGCTCTTCGTATAAGGATAACGTTGGCAAGTCAGTCGATAGCATTCAGTACCAACGTGTGCAGAATCCCCTTCAACGGTAAGACTTGATCTTTTCTACTTTAATCAAGCTTAGTCGCACGCGGCAGAACCATCACAAGCGATGTACACTTACTGCCTTAATCTAATCTTGAATATCTTGAGTGAAAGACTAGGATGCATATCCCTTAGGAGACAGGCTTGCACTCGAAGGTAGCCTCGTAATTGCGAGGAAGTCAGAGGGTCAATCACAAAGCATGAAGGGCTATTACAAAAGGGCAAAATGCTAGCTATATACACTTATCCTGGGGGATGTCGCTCCAAGGGAGGAAAGGTCGCCCAAGAGCAAGTGAAGCTTGTGCAAACGTAGAGGCTGCGGCAGTTGCAGCTGCTGTACTTGCTTCCGTCGTTACAGCTGCATCAATCATAGCCTCAAGAGCAAGGGCAGTCAGTAAGAGTGTGAATTGAGAAGAGAATTATTGGCAGCTCTCTACAGAGACCACTTATAGAGTAGTATAGTGATATCACACTCAATCTCACTTTGTCTTTGCTATCCATCTTCCTTCGCTCTACTTGTTCCATCCTCGACACCACCCCATCATGGATCGCCACAGCCTTTCTGTCTCTTTCCATCTGACCAAGATCTCAATGTTACCATGTCCATCTTCTTGCCCAACACTATAACTTTGCGCAAAGAAAACAATTCCGTGCGCTGCTGACCTTAACACCTCGAGGGAAGCAGTTCATGCAAACCCCATGGGTGCTTCCCAGAGATCAGTCTTTATGCCAACCGACACCTTGACGGCAAACTCGCTTGCACAGGACTGCCAGAAGTTCCCTCGTTCATGCTCCACATTATCGACTTCCTCAGTTTACTTGGTCATCCGGACTAACTAAGCGGATGAATCAAGCTACCTAGCTGAAGTGACAATAAATGCCCCAAGTTGAAGGACTGAGGCGAGCTTCAAGTTTCCGCGCGCCATTGAAGCCTATAAACTTGAAGTGCGCTTCTGAGTTACTGACCTCACCCAATTACATGATCTTCAAGCACGCAGTGAGTCAGGTAACCCGGATACCTATATAAGATTGCTGTGGTACAGACAATCATGACTGGCTACATGATTTACACTCAACCCTTGATTTCCGCAATACCACGAAGCTAATTAAGCTACCTTCGAGTGCAAGTCTCGTCATGATCAGAGTTCTGATCTTTGTTTCAAGGTATACATTATCACCTGGAGACGAAAAATGTGCAGCATTTGTGCTAGTTCCCTCACAACTCAACGGCTGAGCCATTGTACTCAGTCCGCTACGAGAAAAGAGAAAAGGCTTGTCTGAGGCCAGCAGCTGAAGTCGTGAAAAAAATCCTTGTCACGACTTTGGTGTAGGGATCCAGTCACAAAGCTAATCAGGTAACCAATTCAATGAGCCCCCGGGCAGATTACGGCAAAAAAGGGAACAAGAACATCCCGTCTCCGGTCCGACCCTTCAACATCTGAGGCTGGTACAATCTTCTAGACTACGACCCTTCAGAGCCACTGCACTAGCAGCACTTATTTCTGAAAACTGCAATCATTAATTATACAGAGGGCCCACCACGTTCCGTTCTGCTCAATAATCATAAGTGGGGCAAGGGTTTTTTTCCGAGTTCCATAGCCACCGCAACAGGTTCAAAAAAAAGTCACCTTAAGCTCGACGGTTCGTATCAACCGAGCCCTAAATGCTGTTTTCGTAACGGAACTTTTTTGTTGAGGGGTAATCCTTTAGCCCAAATGTCGGGAAAATTACGTTTCGTCTTTTCGACAAACATAAGAGGCTTTAACTTAAATGCAAATGATGTTTCAAACCCCTTGACGGCTATCTAGAAGGCCATCCGAAAATGATCTATTTCGGACATTTACCGTATCTTTGGGGAAGGTCGAATCGACCTATACCGGTTCATAAAAATACAAATCTGGAAGAGTCACGATAGGGTGCTGGTAATTAGGTCACTTCGTGAGAGCAATATCTCCCTTTACGGTCCGTTCAGACTGGCCTGGATTCAAACCTACCAGAATGGGTTATCAGACAACTTTCTTCCGCTGTCAGTGACTTCGCTCTTGCGATGCAGTCAAGATCAGGCTTGTGGCTCCATTTCATGATTGAATTCCAGCGGAATGGGCTGCTAACGCCGTGTCATTTCCCCTGGTGTGTGAGATTTGACTTGCGTAATGGACTCATGACCAGCTTGTGATGTCATCTCATGATTGAGTCCCGCAAAATGGGCTTCTGGGACCATATCACTTCCATGTTGACTGTTCGCATTTGAGCCAAATCTATATTTTTGTCGACGAAAAAGAAGAAGAATATACAGTTATCACCATGGGAAATAGACTTGGCTTAGATACTCCGATTGTGACATCCGAGAAAAAACCGTGTCGGTGTGGGGCATGACAGCCATTTCATGAACAGCGGTCAGAAGGGTATTCCTGGCTGGAGTGCAGGAGTGCAGTCACATTGGCGAACACAAAATAGCAAAAAGAACCCTCGCTGAGATTCGATCTCAGGTCCACTCCATTCCTGCCTTGCCCAAGTACTAGCGTCCGGTCAAGTCGCTGCACTACACATTTGATGTTTCTGAACGTCAAATGTGCTAGAAGTAGAGTCGCAACGTTTGGTCCGGTTTCGGCATGCAAGAGGTCTCATCTCAAAGAAACCAAAGCAACAGCGACGCTCTGTGGCCCACATCGACGGTCTCCATCCAGTGAGATCGATCACGCTACGTTAAGCTCAAAAGTGATGGAAGCAGTAAGATATATATATATACATATGTTATTTAAGTAACGGGTGCATTCCAGTTATTCAGGTTAGAAATCCCCCGCTCAAGCCGCGTCATGACCGAAACGGCGGACCTGGTCTCGAGGAGGCTCACACGCGGATGTCAGAAAGATAGTCGCATGACCGCGTCACGGCGAGATCTGAGTGCACCATGTCAGGGCTGTCAGGTTCAGGGTATGACTTCACCTCAGGATACGAATCGTGACTGCCCTTTTCGAGTCAGTCACGACTACAAATCATTGGACTGCCCTCTGACTCGAGTCATTTCCCATGGTGATATTGAAATACCATTGTCACAGTGGTGCTTTGACAAGGGGATTGACCGTGAGCAGTACCGGCAGCTTCGTGAGAATAAGAGATCATGCTCAACGGGAATGATTGAAGTCGTTGTGGCCGCAGTGGTACTTATGTACAAGAACACTTCTCGAGGTTGCGATCAATGAGCAAATCGAAGCAGAACCTCTTTATACAAGCCAAGAATGCATTCTCGTAAATAAGATGTGTTGCTGGTACACTATTTATCAAAAGTGGGCGCAATCTTAGCACAGGCTGTTTTTTTTTCTCCTTTTGCTGTACTTTGTTCGGGGATGTCGTGGGCCTCTAGACTCAAGACAAAAAGACCAAATCGTACACTGGGCAGTATTCTGCACACGATAACGTTGAATGGTATTGACTTGCTTACGGACGTTACCCTTATTATAGGAAGAGCTAAGGCTAGCTAATCCTAGAGAAATGTCTTGTAGAGAAGTTCAGCTTCCGAGGCAGGGCGTAGAGCAGGAAATGGATCAGAAGATCGTAGAAGAGTCTAAGACTACATGTTACAAGAGGCTCGAAGCCAGCTATATATACTAATTACCGAAAGGCTTTTGTATTGCGCTAAACGCACTGTTCGCGCAAGCATGTTGATGCACGCGAGAACGATTGAGATTGGCGCGAAGTGGTTCGTGCGAAGATGTTTGACTGACGCGAAGGAGTATTGTTGCGAAACAATGAACACTTGCGAAATAGAGAACAATTGCGAAACAAGGAACACACAGTGAGATAGCTAGTGATCTCGAGGCTTCGCTAAAGGCTGAGCACCATGGAAAATGACACGTTCTCGGCAGCCCATTCCGCCGAAACCCACTCATGAAATGGAGTGACAAGCCTAATCATAACTGCATGGCAAGAACCTTCAGAACAAAGTCGTCTGTCTGATGACTCATTCTGGTGGGTCTGAACACAGGCTAGTCTGGACGGACGGTACAGATGTGTCGCTCCCACGAAGTGACTTGCTCACCAGAGGGTGAGTTTCCTGGATTTGTCATTCCATGAACGGGTATATTCAACCTTTTCGCACATATAAAGTGAAAACATCCGAAAGGGGCCATTTCCAGACGTTCCTCTAGATCTTCCTCGAGCATCTCAAAAAGTCCTTTGCATTTAAGTTAAATCCTCTTATTTTTGTCGAAAGGACGGAATGTACTCTTCCCGACTTTTAAAGTACCCTACAACAAGACAGAAAGAGATGCTCGGTGCGAGCCATGGCGCGAACACAAGTACACATCATCAAGCTTGACATGAATCATCGAAACTGTTGTAGTGACTATGGAACTTGGGAAAAATCACTTGTCGAGCTTACGATCATCGAGCAAAAAAGCGGAACGTGGGCCCTCTGTATGATCAATAATTGCAGTTTTGATAAGAAAGCGTTGTTAGTGCAGTGGCTACCAAGGGTCATAGCCTAGAAGACTGCACCTAGTCTCGCAGGCTGTCGTACCTTTCCCAGGCCCGCTCACGACTGCGTTCCAAAACTATACACTCTTCTGGCCCCCGGCAGATGTTTACCGCGTCAATCTAGTTGCTATTACAACGGCCATTTGATCAAGACATTCGACAAGTACGTCTCGGTGAATCCTTCCAGGGACTGGTCCAACGGAGCAACCTTTACCCAAGGCCCACCCGCTGCCGACGTCGTATTCGAAGTGTCCCACTTTGCCTGGTACTATAGTACCGCGACAGGTTCCTGGGCTCCCCACCGGGTGCACGATGGAGCAAGCTCGCAGAGTATCATGGCTTGAATGTGACCCTACCACTAGCCGTTCGTACATCATGGGCGAAGGAAGTATATGTCGTTTGATATCGAGATAGGAGAGGAACCCGAGGACGTATTTTGCTGCTCGAGGTGAAGCCCAGGTGTCCAGTTTGTTGTGAGGGAGTAGCATTCGGCCTGTATAGTCAGCACATAATCTATATTCTTACAATTGTCATGTCTGCTTCGCCCGCGATTCGGCCATGCATCTCTCCTTGCTGATCCGTTCTCCCTATGAAACGACGTGCTAACAGCTGTGATCGTGAAACACCCATGTGTCCGTTACCTTTGTCAAGCTTGCGGCGCACTTTGCCCAATCTACTTCTTACCCTTCGCTTTCTTTGCTCCAGGCTTTTCCTTTTCGTCGGCCTATAGCACAAGCAAACGTAGCGGAAGTCAGTTGGGCATCGTAAACCAAGTAAGCAAGTGGACACGGACCTTTCGCTTGCCCGCAGGTTTCTTGATGTCTTTGGCGTTCTTTCCAGAACCCGTTGCTGGCTTGTCTTTTGGTGTGACTTTGAAGAATCCGTCAAGTCGGCCTTGTTGTTTCTGGTTCAACATCTTATCTAGTCTTGCAGCACCGGCTCGCACACGATCCTCGCTAAGAAGCCGGAAGGCGAAAGTCAATCAGCATATTTTGAGGGAAAAGGTAAAAAAAGAATGCGTACTTGAAGCCCTTCTCTTTAACCAGGAACTCTACCAGACCTTCCTCGTCACACTTTACCCAATCAAGCTAGAAACGATAACATGTCGGCAACGAGCGACGTGAAAGGCACGACTGGACTCACTTCGACTTCATCCCCAGGCAATACATCAGGCTTGATGAACAGCTTCTTGGCTTCCTCCCACGGCCAA
Organism: Naganishia onofrii; assembly: GCA_030039215.1. Classification (NCBI taxonomy): domain Eukaryota; kingdom Fungi; phylum Basidiomycota; class Tremellomycetes; order Filobasidiales; family Filobasidiaceae; genus Naganishia; species Naganishia onofrii. Next base: position 111,948 of record JASBWV010000040.1, on the reverse strand, counting down.
TGCTCTGGTAGCTGCATTCCACCAATTGCCTTCTTCTTCTTAATTGGTGCCTTCTTGGCCTTGGGTTCAGCCTTTTTCTTTCCAGCGGCTTTCTTGCTCTGTGTAGTCTTCTTCGGTGCAATGGGTCCATCTTCGTCTTCACTCCCGCTCATAGTCGCAGCAACAGGCTTCTCGTATCCGTCTTCGCTCTCCAGATCGTCGTGACCCATCAAGTCGGCGTCCTTTTTCTCCTCTTCGGCTTCCGATTCGGATTCTACTTCGCTAGTCGGCTTGTCTTCGATTTCAAACTCTTCGGCTGCTTCCTGCTTTTCTGCCATTTTGCCACGGATGTGAGCAACGACGTTGGCCAGATTACCGTGTTCTCGCATGAGTTTTAAGGCTGTTTTCGGTCCTACTCCTTTCGCGGGTTCGAGGTAATCGCATCCGAGCAAAAGACAAAGTTCGATAAACTGCAGGAATCCCAATCGAGTTAGTCATTCTTTCCCTTCGCCGAGAAGCTTCGCGACGAACTCTTTCCATGTCCATCTCCAACTCTTCTAGAACCGACTTGAGGTTGATTTCGGAAATCGGCGCCTTCTTTGCCTCGGAGAATGTCAAGTGTCGCAGCAATATCGGAGCGTTGAAAGTAAGAGTATCCATATCCTCGGAACCAGCTCCATAAACCTAAAGTACAAAGACGAGTTAGATTGATACGCGCGACTATGGACTCAGACTATGTACCTTTCCAGCTCGAGCCAATTCTGCGCATTGGGCTTCTGCCTCACCAGGAGCCTACAAGAGTCTAGAATTTAGCAGTCACTCGAAGAATGTGCGCGGTTAGCGGGACATACCACAACGACCGGAATTCCCATAAGCTTCAATAACCTTCTACATTCCTCATTGTGCTGTTTTGTCGGTCTGACTTGTCTTCGCGATAGCTTGTCGATATCCTCTACGGTACCTATAGACGGAAAAACATGAAAGCACCCTGTCAGTCGCGAGCTGCAGGAACAGTAGAAGCACCGGTGTTCTGATCCTACCAGTTTCTTTCGCTTCCTCTTCGGCTTCAGCAGCGGCACTACGAGCAGCAAAACGTTTGGCAAGCTATCCGACCGATGAATGCAGATTCACAGATCAACTTTGCAACCTCGGTATAAGTCACGTACGGCAGACTTACGACACCACCTTTCAACTCGGGAGGTTTACCATCAAATACATAAGCAGGCTTGATACCATGATCGACCATTCGTAATGTTCTCCAAAAGAATCCCATCAAATGACTAGAATGCATTCATGCTGATCAGGGAGTGTTCTTTGAAAAGACTGCAGCCTGTGCTCGCCTCGTAACGTCACCATTCTCGTTCATCAACATGGTACCATCTTTCTGCCTGACTGCGATCAAAAACTGGTAGATGGACCTGGAAACGGTGCGAAATTACGTCAAGTTTGCATGTAGCGACAATTTTAAGTCTGCTTTTCACCTACATGGAAGCATCGATGGCGACTTTTCGACCGAAGAGCTGGAACAAGATGTAATCTTTAGAATGTAGGATGTATGCTGGTGAGAATGAGACACTCACAGTCTTGATGTCATGCTCCTTCATAGCCTTAGGAGCATTCTCCGAGAGTAAAGCAGTGAGACCTATTTCGGCGCCAATAGAAGCTCAGTTAATTGATTCTCAATAGGGCTGTTGCTAAGGCTTACCCTTGATACCCATGATGAACGTGTCTCCTTCGATGGATCGTAATAAACAGGTATGCACAACGTTCAATGAAGCAAGCAAAGATGTTGAACACGATGAAAGCTTTGAAGAAGAAGAAGGCAGGATCGGTTTCGGTTTCTTGCGTGCGTCGGACGCGGACGGGCCTAATTGCGGCACATTAAGATGAGATCACGTGCAGACCAAGGAGCCACTGACGAGCATTCAGTATAGGTCGGTGTAGGAAGCTATAGGAGTGGTTTATAGAATTGTTTCTGTCCTGCATCTACCGACTTGTTCTTGCATAGTCTTGTTCTAACAGCTTGCAAAAATCCAATAACAACCTCGTATGACCTCAAGCGATCAACGTTTGTCAACGGGATGATTCCTCTACATCAGTTCCTTCCGAGTGGGAACAGACGAAGTGGAGAGCAGAAGGCGATTGCACCAGCATCGAGAAAACGGCAGCGAAGTGACGATGGGTCCTCGAATGAAGGTGAGTTATATCTGTCCTTACCTGCAGTGTATAGCTTATCTCTGATTATATTAGCGCGATCAGCAACTCCGAGTTCAGGATCAAAGCAGAAAATGTCTACCACGAATAAGAGAGCTCCTATGATGTTCCAGTCTGCCCGTAAGCACTGCGGGTCGGTTCGTCTCGGAGATCATGTGTCCTGACAGTAACGTACAAACTGTAGCTCTTAGCGACGAGTCGGACTTCGATCGAGATGACGCACCACCGGAAGACGAACAACGCAAGCGAACCGGAAAGAAGAAAAAGAATGAGGCAAAGGCAACCAAGTCGGTAACATCAAAGAACTCGATCAAAGATCTAGGCGGAGCTTCGCGCGAACAATCATCAGCAGATGAATTCGAAGTCGAAAATGAAGATTCGCAGACTTTTGCTGTGTTCAAGATGAGGACGGCAAATCAGGAGCAGGCTCGTAAGAAGGCGGAACGGGAAAGTCGAAGAATCAGTAACCAGAGCTATGTGGATACGGCTCGTACCGGCGGCAAGAAGCACATTAACAGCAACAGTAGTCAAAGCAGCGGATCATCGAGAGGCTCGTCCAGAGAGGAGATCCAACACAGTATCGCAACGATATCCGGAATGACGCAGTCTGTGAAATTATCGAAGCGAACACGGTTGCAGTTTCCAGTATTTGGTCAAGATGAATCACTACCCTACCAAGTGATGCAGCGCAAGTCTGCGTTCTTAAGTGAAGGCGAAGACGAAGATAACTCGGAGGATGATCAGGAGTTGTTACGAAGTGTTATGGGAGCGAAGACAGAGGAAAATGAAGGGAATAGAATGATTCCGTCATTTCCGACCAAACGTAAGCTTTGAAAGTCTTTGTAGATGTTTCTATCTCCTTAGTTGACAACATGTACGCACATTGACAGCTGAAAGCGGCAAGACCCTACTCGACCTCCTGGGTAAGCTGATTCGATTCGCCTTCGATCGCAGAGAGAAATGCCTAAAGGTTTGTCGCGCATTGTAGTCAAAGGTAAACAACAGAGCACAGCGCATACTCAGAAGGATCGACGTCTCCGCCGCGAACCTACCAACGCATCAGGCTCAGACTCAGGCTCAGAGTCTTCATCGAGCCAAAAAGGCTTTGCAAACGGCCTAAGCAAGCCAGAAGACGAAAAGATCGACAAAGATGATAGCTTGGACGAGGTTGATGATGATGATGATGATGATGATGATGATGACGACGACGACGACGTGTTTCACTTCGATACTATTACTGGCAAAGTGATCCGGCCAGTAAACCCGAAAATGGCCTTGATCAATAAAGGCATTTCTGAACCAGGTCAAAGCGAGGAAGAAAACGATTTCGTGCCTACACTTGCCGATGCGCCTAAATTGAGTAGGTGAATGTTGCTTAGAGCCGTAGCGGACGACTGATTCGGTTTCACACGACTTTCAAGGTAAAGGCAAGTCTAGCATGTCGGTTACGGATGAAGCGGCGCGAGCGAAGCTAATGATAACACTGAACGCACAGGCGGAAGTAAGTCATCCTAGCGCTCCCTGTACTGTATTTCAACTAACAGGTTTGTCGATCCAGGCGAAGGCAAAAGAGCTGGGCATGAAACCTGCCTTCAAATGTTCAGCGGCAAAGCAACGGAAGAAGCCTTACAGCCTCGATCCGAACAACGCGGATATCGTCATTCCGATATCCATCAGTCGATTTCTTCGACGCTACCAGAGAGTCGGGGTTCAGTTCTTCTATGACCGATATGTGGGCATTAAGGTGGACAACATCGGTATTGTGAGGGGCGGTGTATTGGGCGATGATATGGGCTTGGGCAAGACTATTCAGGTCTTGGGATTTGTACGTAGCCTTGAGATCTCTCGCACAACGTTGAATATCTGCCAACTTTGCGACCGCTCTATAGCTGTCGGCGGTGATGGGCAAAACCGGGACCGAGGTTGATCTATTAGAACTCAAGTCTCGCAAAGGCCGAGCACGTCGTCGTGCTGCAGGTTCTTTCACACCTTACACTTTTGGACCTACATGTCTCATCACATGTCCCAAAACGCTTGTCAACAACGTAAGCTTTTGTATTTTGAAGTCTTTTTTTCTCTCGATGCTCATCTCTCCCGGGTGTGTACAGTGGAAGCGAGAAATTAAGACTGTGAGTCCTAGAGGCATCCAAAATATCCGCACCGGGCTAAATTATGTTACAGTGGACAAACCTTGAGTTTGGGGTGATAGAAAGCAAAGCCGACCGGGACTCCGTCATTGCGAAGTATAAGAATGGGTTTCTGGACATCGGCAAGTGATACTCAGGTGTCTCTGAGCATGGATATGTCGCGGATCTAACGCTTCCACCACACAGTGCTCGTACCGTTCGACCGTCTAGTGGGCGATATTGACAGCTTGAAAACGTTGAAATTCTCGTGCGTCTCTCAAGAACGGTACCTCTATTCGCGGTCTTGTTCATGTATTTGATTCAACTTACTTTCTTCGACTGGCAGAATTATGATTATCGACGAAGCCCACTGTATCAAAAATGCCACAGCTGCCCGAACTATAGCGATGAAGAGCATTTCAGCCGACTGTCGTTTCGCGATGACAGGTGAGCGCGCGCTCACTTGCTGATTCGAAGGTCTGGCATGTCGTAGAGTTGATCGATTACCATGATATTACCAGGAACGCTCATACAGAACAAATACGAAGAGATGTGGTCTGTACTCGATTTTGTAAGCATTTCAAAGTAGATTGATCATTTCACTTCATCATTCATAGTTGGACGATAGGTTGTGCCAGGCCTTGTTGGGCGTTATGAACAGTGGAAAAATATTGTTGCCAAAGCGGTAGACGCGGGTATGGATCAAAAGGCTACGATTGGCGTCATTGCCGAAAAGAAGGTACGTTCGTTCTCGGTGGATGAATGTCACATCTCGTTGATGAGATGTCGTATCACAGAGGATTACGGATAGGTTACACCAAGTTATACTACCCTTACTGTTCCTCAGGAGAACCAAAGCAGAAGTGGCTCTAGAGGTAAGAGTTTTCACACCAGATGTGCAACAATACGCTAACCTACTTTTCACTATCATACAAGTTGCCAATCAAAAACGACCAGGTTATATTCTGCCCACTTACACCTATACAGGAGATGGTATATAGGCGTATAGCCGCTCAACCTGGTGAGTAGAACGTTATCATTCTAGCAATGACATAGAGTGATGTTTTGCATTAGAGCTTTTGGCATTTTTGAAACGGCAAGCGCCTTGTCCCGAGCACCCAAGCAGGCGGTAGGCGGCTTTCTGCGTTATAAAAAGCAGCTGGAATTTATTGGAATCTTGTCTCGATCTTCCTACAGTTTCAAGGATTGTTGCGGGTCCTCAATCAAGTTTGAGGGTGTGGATAGCGGTATAGTCTTCCGATAGTAGGTCTATGTGCGCTTTGCATCGGTCTCATGCGATTGAAACGCTAATACACATTCACAGTATTGACATTTTCAAGAAAGTTGCAAGCGTAAGCTAGAATCATCAAGTGTTTCAATCGTAAACTGAAATTCGGTTCTCGCTCCAGCATATCGCCTTGGTATATAGTCGTAGGTGGCATTAGTTGCCTGGCGTCTTCCGTTAGCTAATCGAAAGATTTTGTGTAGAGCCGGATGATAAACCGGAGCAAGTAGGATCAAATCAGGACCCGATCTCTCTTTGCGACACAACTGAATCTTTCGTTTGCCTCAATAGAAAACGCTTTGCCAGAAACTGCTTGATATATGTGTGCGTCCCGTTGCATCAGATCACGACGTCGCATCACTGATAATGCTTCGCTTCTGAGGAAATACAGTTCCCTCTGGATCGGGACAAGCAGATACAGTCGGTCAACTTGTTCGAAGGTGCTGGAATAGAGGGCTACATCCCAGAGGGATTCGCCAACATCGCCGAAGAACTTGGGCCTGATATACGAGACTTGGGCTATCGAAAGCTGAGGCTATATGAAGCTAGCGCGTGAGTCTGCTTGTCCTTGTCTCGTCTTGCTTGACGACTTACGCGGGATGATTATTCTACAACACTCAGCAAACCTGAGTTCTCTGGAAAATGGCTTGTAAGTGATAACATGGTTTGCTCCGTAAAAGTATGTGCTTATGCAAGATATTTTCCAGATTCTCCACAGTCTATTGCGTTCCTGGAAGGCTGATGCCCAGGGACATCATAAAGGTTAGCGGACCGTCAATGTTCATTGCATGCCCAAGCTGATCTACAGTCATTCCCGCTTCCGTTCCTGTCAGTCTTGGTATTCTCCTCGTCTGTAAAGCTGTTGAAGATGCTGCATGACTTTATCATCCAGGACTGTAAGTGTCGACGTGCATGAGGTGTACTCGAAAAGTCTGATAATCAAATGCGTAGACAACTGTGAAATGCTACACGGTGGATTAAAGGATGACGAACGAGTTGCGGCAGTCGACAGATTTCAGAACGACGAAAACGTCTTTGTATTCTTGATCAGTAAGTTGTTATCATTCTCGTTATACCAAGACAACGCTAACGTACGTTCACGTCCATTAGGCACTCTCGCTGGGGGTGTTGGGCTAAATCTAACGGCCGTTAGTATACAGAAATAGCGGTGAAATCACCTAAAATCCATCTGACTACGAATTCAAGGACAGGCTAACAAAGTTATCATATTTGACCCCAACTGGAGTACGTGAAAGGCTTTAGTTGCTGTTGCACAGCTATCTGACGTTATGCCTTCCTCATCAAGATCCGGCCCATGATTTGCAGGCTATGGACCGGTATTATGTCTTTGCTCTTTGCTCGCTCTAGTATGACTAAGGCTGACCTTTTCCTTTGCAGCGCTTTTCGCATGGGCCAGAAGCGAGATGTGTAAGTTCACGTTTCAACGGATTGCGAGTATGACGAGAGAGCCAATTTGATCTCCCTCGAAAGCCATGTATATCGTTTGATATCCCTCGGAACGATCGAGGAGAACATCTACGAGCGCCAAAGTAAGTATTCAGTCCTCGCCTGCAGAACTGAACGGCTAGTCAGCTAATCGACAATACCTGGTCGTGTAGTGCGGAAGTCTGCTGCCATGCGTATCGTGTAATTGCCTGGTAACTTGGTGAAAGCGCAAGACTTTCGTTGAAGTCTCCCTTGTGTTTCTTCTAGTTACGACAACGCGCTGGAATCCAGAGAGTTTGTAGGTAATCAAGGCGGAGTGAATGGAGATCTCTGGGGAGCCACAAACCTATTCACATACCATCCGGAAGGAACCACATTGCAAAGAGTGAGAACTATACATCCCAATCTAAAATGTACTAATTCCGAAACTCATTCGGTCGTGCTGTTATAGAAAGCAAGATTGGCCTTTGAAGAGGAAAAAATCGAAAACAACCTTGACGGCATTATCGATTCAGACAAGATCAGGTCGGTCAAGATTGACACATCGTATGGGGAAGGAATGGATGATTGGAAACCGAGAGGGACCGAAAAGGGCACAGAGGTATGTGCGTGTGTGACCCTCCTCTGACAGCTATGCTGATTACATCTCGACCTAGATGACAAATGCCGTCACGGAAGACTCAACGCTACTTGAGGTGGTGGGAGATTGTGAGTGATTACCGTTCCGTCAATAGACGCGATCACTAAAGATTTTGTATCGCTCAGTATTCCCGGGCTTGCGTCGTAAGTTTGAGCTTGATATACACGCTGACCTTGGCTAAGGCAAAATCTTGATGCAATCTTAGGTGAAGGAGTCGCAAAGCCACATAACAAGCCTTCTGCGGCTGAGCGCTTCGTTGATGGACAGGTCGCCGAGGTAGATATATTCGAAGTCTTGCCGTGCGATCAACACTCAAGCTGACTTTTGTGCACTAGGACGCTAAAAACCCCATGATTGCCAATCGACCTGCAAATGAGTACTACCAAAGCGAAGAGGCGGCGAAGAAGTTGGTTAAGCAGAACGGCCGTGCTGTGAAGAGAGGTAGTGCCGCCCGGAAAACAGATGACGGTGCGAGAATGGCTCCAAGGCTAAACCTGCCGAAGTCTGAGAGATATACAGGCCTCGTAAGCGATGACGAATGAAGTCGTGAGATCCGTCATGTCAATAGCATTATATTGTATTATCGTTACATTCTGTCGTGAATCATTGTACAAAGTGAACGATGTTCTATGTTGATATTCGTTGCATACTGCATCTAGATCGCACTGTTCCATTCCAAAAGGTCCGTCGTTACACACTCGATTGCATGTCGACATCACTTCCCGCACCTGGCGAACCCTCGGCATAGGACACCTTTGCTGTTGCCGCCCTACGCCCACTCGCTCGTACACCATTTCTGGCGTCTCGCTTGACGGGAGGAGCGTCGGATGCATCATCTTCCGAGAGTTCAAAAGACCCCTCGTCACTGCTAATCGCAGGAGGTTCATCTTCCTGCTCTTCCTCTTCTTCCTCCTTGACAGCGGCTTTTTTGCCTCTAGCGCGACTAGGTTTCGGCTTGCCAGCTACCTTGGCAGCTGGCTTTCCGCCTTTGGCTTTTGTTGACGCAGGTGTAGTGGCTGCAGTGCCGTCCGTTCCAGCTCCATCTTCCGTCGCCGTCGTCATTCCACCTTCAGCGTCATCATCCATTCCAAGTGCTGCCATTGCCGCTTGTGCCTTTTCTTTAAGTCGCTGTTTGGCGGCTTTACGCAGCTCAAGGTTCATTGGCGTTGGGTGAGCAAGTGCTTCCGCATCGATTTCCTCTTGGGGCTTCTTCTTTGCGATTTCTCGCTTTTTCGGTCGAAGCCATTCTTCCATTCTATGAAAGTAAAGGAGTCGTAATGAGAGACTGAAAGAATGCGACGACGTTTTGCGGCTTACCCTGGTGGCCAATACACCCTATTTTCGGGTCCACCCATACCGACTTCCTCTTCGGGAATGAGGGCCTTTGGGACGTCCTCCTCTTCCTCTTCAATCAACGACGGATCCTCTTCCTCAGCCTTGAGCTGCTTCTTGGTCTTCTTCTTCTTCGCAGGCTTCTTTGGTTCAGGCTTGTTATCGTCCCCTCGTTCGTACGGGATGATGTTGTTGAATGTATCCCATCCGGGGGTGCGGAAGTTCCGCATCATTTCAAAGACGGCTTGTTCCTTGTCTTTCGCCTCGATCATTAGGTCCATATCGGGAGCGCAAGGCGGGAAAGTCGCAGGTCGCGGGTTGTGCTTCCTCCGTTGTCGTCCGGTGATGGCTTGCGGCGTGGGTTCAGAGTAGTGCATCTTTTGAGTGATTCCCTTCTTGTCCCAGGTCGCCTTGATTCGAGGGAAAAGATCCATGATATCCTTTGTGCCTTCGCGGAGCTTGTCGGCGTCAAAGATAATATTATGATGATGGAAATCGAGGACCATGGGGATGTTGAGTTCTTCGCAAATGGGTAAGAGATCGTAGACGCTCCATGATACGTCGTCGTTCTCGAGTACGACTCGATTCTTAATACTTTGCGACAAACCAGCATAGTTTTCTTTGAATCGCTCGATTGTTGCTTGTTTGTCGCCAAAGACGCCACCGAGATGGAGCACCATGACGGCATCACGGTTTTGCTGAGGTGGAAGATCGAGCAGGGAGAGAAGCTCGTCGTGGTATTCGAGGTCGCGGATTGCGTTATCGATGACTGCTTTTCGTGGACTGCCTAGTTGTGTGAATTGACCTGGATGGGTGGTCAACCGGTGTCCAAGCTCAGCAGCGACTTTTCCTGCCGCGGCCAAAGTTTCTTTCGCAAACGGCGCCAACTTGTAGCCGTACTCTTCGTGGCTGGCAAACGGAAACATTTCACTACTCAGTCTTAGAAACCTGATTCCGTATTTATCGTTCCATCGTAGCATCTTGACGATATCACGAGCATTCGCGAGCCCAATTTCTTCGACGTATCGTTGTCCGCGTGCGATGTCTGCTGGTTGGTCCTTGTCAGGTCGATTTTTGGTGGCGTGTTCTGGTTGAGCAGGGTCCTTGAGCGGGTGTCGATGATCGAGGATGGATTGGATTCGGCATGTTCGGGAAGAGAAGACGGGAGGGTTGCTGAAGCGAAGGTAAGTGTTTAGACATGCCTGCAAGTGTGTGTGTTAGTTGATCGCTTTAGAAGGAGGAAGTAGGTGGAAGAGAACGTACGTATCCGAGACGACCTTTCCATGGCAATGGCAGGTAATCGCTATTTACCGGTGGCGGCCTCGCCGCTTCTTTCTTTTCCGTTTCTACGTCTTCTTTCTCCCCTTCCGGCTCATCGGCTTCTGGATCACGGCTCAGGACAGCCTCGTCGGGATCCTCTTCACCCTTCTTCTTGGTTGCTGCCGCCTTGGCTTTGCCTTTCTTTGCGGGAGTGGCCTCGGGCGTTGCTGTCCCGTTGGCAGCTTTCAGTGCTGCTTGTTCTGCGATAAACGCCTTGATTTCATCGGATCCCTTTTTCGCGGCCTTTGACGCTTTAGTGGGCGTCTTTTTCGCCTTTTTCGGTGTTGGTTCGTCGGTGGCAGCGGGTTCGGTGAAATCCTTGGAGACGACTCCGTTGTTCGATGCGTTTCCGTTTTGCTCATTCTCTACCTCGCTGAGGTCAGAATCTTGTTCTTCCTTTACTTCTTGCTTGACTGCCGCTTTGGCCGCTTTTGGTTTCCGTCCACCACGCTTTGCAGGCGTCTCCGGCTTCACTTCAAGCTCCTTGTCCATATCCAAGAGTCCTGTGTGCTCTTTTCCTACGACCTTGGACACGTTGAGAACTTCACCTTTACCTTCCGCATCGGGACTCGCACGGAGTGCAGTCTTTCCATCTAGGATGGCCGGGTTGTGGTCTGGATTGACATCTACTGGTGCGGCATCCATACCTGTCGCTCTTTTTCTTTTAGGAGGCATGGCTGAAGGTGAAGTAGGGAATAGCGGAAAAGCGATGCGTTGTGACTGATCGGTATCTGCAAACCTGACGAGTGGCCTTGGAGTAAGGGTGATTTGAAGTGGTTTTCTGAGAAGCGGCTGTAGTCGACGTAAAATGGATGAGTGCATGTGTTGGTTGATGAATGAAAAGAGGGAAATGTTACAGGAGGGAAGAGAGAGAGAGAGAGGATTTTGTCGTTTTCAACTTTTTGGCCAACTGTCCCATCGAAACAGACTAGAGGAGGATCCCCCGATTCCTTGTATGACGTCAAGCTTCACAAGTGAGACACTCTACCGACTACCGATCTGCTCACGTGGTAGAACGCCGATGGGAGCATATCGTTTCTTGAGCAGTCAACATTCAATAGGTATAGGATAGCAAACCAGGGTGATTATTCATAACTAACGGTTGTCCTCGCACAGCCTACGACCCGAATCCGCCAGCCGTCACAACCCAATACTTTACCCTTTGGTTTTCAGACTTATCGGTGGTAATCACCTTGCCCGTCAACGAACCGAGTTCAGCTGCAGACTTGTTAGGATCAACGATAAGCAGCAGCGTATGTATGAGGATCATGCGTCGGAACGGTAAAGGGTGACTTAAAGAACTTAGCACGGATGGGAGAACAATACACCAAATGCAGTTGTAAGTGCTTTGAATGGGTTTGTCGCTGACGTGTGATATCTGGGCCACCAGGTAATATTCAACTCGGATAGAGGAACGTCGCTTTGTAACATTCTCTCCACATTCGTCTAGGATAGATCCAGCACAGCGCAAATGAAGAAGAGGTCCTAGAACCTAGTGTGATCGCGATGCACCACTGTGGTTCATCCTCGTCAAACTGTGAGTAACTCAGGCGCACGCGAGTTTGCAATATAATTCTGATGTTCTCGTGAAGAGAGACGAGACGAGCACCGGTCTCCCTCTCCTGCAGGATTTGCTTACGATATCGGTAACGAGATGCATTCGACCCTTCGAGGATTTATCATAAGCCGGATCAATTATGCATGCAAGTTCGAACGTATATAGTAGATTTCGAGGTCACAACACTGTCCAGCAATAAGCAACATGCCGGCCCGAACAAACGTGCACCACCTCCGCATGTACGTCGCGCCATCCAAATGTCCGTCTTCTCCCTTTCATCCACGCTCAGTCATTTTTTGCCGTGACCAGAACCAAGGCGCTACGGCTCGAATCGCTTCGACGGGACGACTCGAACGTTCTTCATCGAATTGAGTCTCGCTTTCCAGGACTCGGTTGCATCGTTGACAGTCGCAACGTCTTCGTTCGTTCCAGTAGATGCATCCATCGGCCCCGAGATACGCTCATCGGATGAGCGCAGCGTCATAATAGGATTGCTGTACTGCATGTGGATTGTTATCTCGACTTCCGGATCGATACGTGCTTGTTTGAGCCGGGTAACGTGGTATGCTTCCCCGCCATTGCGGTTCATCAAGGTGCTGCGGTCTCGTGGATGCGAGTTTACGGAACCGAGATGATAACTACGAGGGTCGTATTGATGGTAATGGTCTTGTCGCGTTCGTATGGCCGACAAGACTCGGAGCGCTTCGGGAACCAGGATCTCGGTTGACAAGTCTGGATGAAGTGATGATACACCGGGTGATAATGAGGAGGGGTCGTTTGAAGACTCCTCAGTGAAGTCGAGGAGGGCGGAGGATGGGACGCAGGTCGCGTTGACCAGAACATAGGAGCCATCGTCTGTGCATTGATGAGCTACGCAAACTCCGTCGAGGCAGGTTGCTGCACCGAACTGGTAGAGGAGAGGTAAGGCAGGTGTCAGCGCGAAGTGTTGCGAAGTAAAGCATGACGTCGGTATATGTACCTTGACACCAGGCAACCGCGTGCAATCTATGCCTCCTTTTCCAGGGCAGCCGCCGCACGACTCAATGTCTTCCTTGACCGCCACACTGAAATGAAAGGTGAGGTTTGTAAGTATCATGGGATTTGTCGCCCGTGTATAATTGTAGCTCACCATTCCCAATCGTCTTCGAGGTCTTGGTCTGAAGCAGGACACTTTCGACTCCTCGGTGGACAATCCATATCCTGGATCTCTTTGAGGAGACCTGTAGAGTAACCTTTTACTGACTGTACATCGTGACGCTGATGGTTTTCCATCGCTGCCGCTTCCGTCGAATCTCTTTTCCGAGAACCACTCGCACGAACGGGTAGAGCGCTGATTGTAGCACTCGGTGTACAGCCACCGTTCTCGAGCAGCGAGTCGGAAGAGCTACATGTTCCGCATTGATCGGCTACTGGATCGCAAAAGGCCGTAAAGGACGGGTTGAGATACTTTGTCGCCGTATCGTCGCACAGGTAGAATCCGCCGGCGCAGGGAAGGCCGCAAAAGTAGAAGGGAAGCGTGGATAATGGCAGAGTGGTAGAGATGCAGAATGTACCGGGCGAACAGCCGCCGTTGCATGTTGCTGAAAGCGTTTTGGCGCATCGGAAGTAGAAGTTTGTATCGGTGAAATACGCGTCGAAAACTGCAGGTGCGGGACAGATCTCGAATCCCTGGTTGGGTGTGGTATCAGAAGGAAGGCAAACGGCGTCTGACCCGAGCTGGTAGCCGTTTATTATGCCTGACTCGACTTCAGGGATCGGAGCATCGGATGAACAAGGCGAAAGGTAGACTCCAAGGTTTTGAGCTGTGATCGTAGCGGGAAGGAGGAGCAAGAACACGCGACTGAGCATGGCGGCAATGCCGTGGTGGCAAAAGAGTGACTAGTAACGAGCGTGTGTACCGACGATGAGAGGTAGATGACAAGACAATCAAAGGTATACGGAAAAAAGGGTAGAAAGTACTCGAACCAGGCGGATGAGCTGGCAACTTGATTTATTTTGAGTTTTGGCTCATTCAGCAGGCACGATAGGGGTAAACTTGATCCGATTGCCAAGGTGCCTTTGGCGATTCCAGTTTCCACTCAAGTCAGGTTCAAAAGAGAAGTTATATAGTTGGTAGCTACTGAGACTGCTACTACCTTAGAGGAACACCACCTGACAACACTAACGCCACTATGAAGTCAATCTGGTCATCGACTACAGCGACTCTTCTCATCGCCTTCAGCTTCCTTTCCTTCTTCACCGCAACCTCGGCTCTTCCTACTCCAGTACCGCAGATCGATATTGGACCGCTCATTCATCATCAATCTCTCGGATGTGATCAGGATTTCCATACAGAAAACTACAAACGATGGACAAAGCTGGACGCGTCACACGTATTGCAGAAGCGGCAACTTGGAGGACCGGAATGGACAGCAATCCAACATCTGTTCAAGAAGGATGCCGACACTAATCTATCACCTCGCGGTGTCAACGACATGAAGTTTCAATTGGCAATACGTTTGATGCCTCGCGATCAGACCCTTGTCAGTCGAAAACTCAAGGAGTTGCATGACCCAGAGCACAAGAGCTTCCGAAAATACCTCAGTCGCGAAGAGACGATGAGGTTGCTATCGTGCGTCATCATAGCTCTGGTATCTTCAATGCGCGCGACCTGACCCCATGTTGCGTTCTAGGCCTGCTCAAGAAGCACTTGAACTCGCGTACAGCTTCCTCTCACAGCACGGCATCAATGCACCTCAGGTTCAAAGAACAGACGATAATCAAACACTTAGCTTTTGGGTAGAGATTGAAAAGGCTAATCGGATGCGTAAGTAGGCAGTTCCAGGTTAACGATAAGATGACTGACTTTCTGCTCGCTCAAGTCAATGCCGACTTCGCTGTTCACAAGATGGAAGCAGTCCCATACACCGACTCGAACAATTCGACAAAGAAGCCGCAACGTCGGTCCAATGCCGGTCTGTACCAGCTGGGAACGCAAGCGTATAGCTTACCTCAGGCTTTGGCGAAATATGTCGGTCATATCAATCCGGGCAGCGATTTCCGTAAGTGTCGGTGGAGCCCGCCAGCAATAGGTTTAGAACGTCCGTATCAATCGCACGTTTCCTGCTCATTTTCTCGCGTCCGTCATCAGGTCAAGTCGAGCCACACGTCAGGCCAAACTCACGATTGCCCGCCGACCCGAACAGCAAGGATCGCATGATGCATTCAGACGCTTGGAACATAAAGGCACCACCGAGTCCGCCTTTGGTTTCCGGGCTGAAAACTTGTGACCTCGGAGTAAGTTTCGAAAGGGTTGCTGCATTCAGTTGAAGCCAAGATTGACCGACTTCGGTTTGACAGGTCACTCCGGAATGTTTGAGAGCGATTTACCATATGCCTGTTCCGTCCGCTGCCGATGTCAAAGGGGTAACAGCGGCAACTTTAAAGCAAGTATTACCGTGGAAGAATCGGATTTCGTTCGCTGACCTTGTTTGCGCCGGCTTAGTTTAAGGCCTTACCAGGTGAGCACATTGCCCAGTGATCTAGCCCAAGAATTTCCCTGAGTTTTGCGGCATGTTCTCAGTCATTAGCAGAAGATCTGAAAGCAGGTTTTGAGCGATACGGCGGTGGACGTATCCCGGCTAAGTATTTGCCGGAAAAGATTGACATTGATGTACCAGGAGGTGAGCCAAAAGACGCGTTCTTGTCTGTTCTTTCGATGCGTTATTGATCTTTTCGTACGAATGCAGTCAGTCAGTCGACGGATGCGCCTGATCATTCAGAGCCGGATCTTGATCTCGAGGTACGGGAGGAAGCATGTGATCTTGCACTGTTCCGCCTGACAAGTGGTGTCTATTTGTCACATTTCAGATCATGGTCCCTCTGGTATACCCGATGACTGTATATGACTTTCAGGGTGAGTTCTCAGTTTTCCTGGCATGTAAATTCCTAAAGAGGCACTGATGATGTGAAGATTGAACCGATTCTAGCCCCCTCGTTGAGCGCACTGTCGCTGTGAGCACTAGCTTCTTCCCTTCCGTCTACAACTTTATAGAGCGCTCATGATCAACGGCAGGTACGGAGCGGTTCAGCTACTAGGTGAAGGATCTTATCCTCGTCCAGATGTGCTATCAGTGTCATATGGCGCTCCCGAGTGCAGCTTCGAATGCGAGCAGTACTACTGCAGTATGAGTGAGCTCTTCATTCGTCAGCTTTCAAGAAAAGAAAAGGGACCGACTTGACCCATTATAATTTTGCATTTTGGTTCTCCCGGAAACCGCTCCTTTTCTCCAGCCGATGCATTGTCTCTTCAAGGTACTACTCTACTTGCGTCAAGTGGAGATAACGGCAATCAGGACATTCAAGATGTCAGTAACGATGTTTCTCTCTTTGGCGAATCCGCTTCTTTCTCAGGCGAACATTACCCGAAGGTTCTGCTTGATGAGCACTGACTAGGCTAAAAGTTCTCCTGCAACAGCCCGGCCTTTGTCCATATTGGGTTTCGGTGAGTCCATATGGTTGCAGCGCGGAGCCTTCAAGTCGCATTCTAATCGTCCACTGTGTCCCACGTGTCGCATAGGTCGGCGCGACTCAAACAAATTATGGTGAGTTGCGATAACAGATGCTGTAATCCAGGTCGGCAACGCTTTTTTGCATCTAGGTTCTACCGTAACTTCGCTGCAGGTGGTTTCGAACAATGACCGTGAGTACAAGTAATGTGGCATACTGTTCATGTACAGCGCAATAGCAATAGTGCATGATGCTTTCTAGGAGGCTGGACATTCGACTCTGGAGGGGGATTTTCAACTGGATGTCCACCACCAGAATGGCAGGTAAAAGCGACACAAGAGTATACTAGGAGGCATTTCTCCAACACTTGGGGTCAGTTCCAGACCAATGCGGGAGTACCTGATCTTGCAGCACAGGTGGGTAGAAGACCTTTTCCCGGTCTCCAAAAGTGGTCTAAATTTGTTCTTCCGACTATCCGAAATCAGGGAAAAGAATTTGTGATCGCAATCACTCAGAACGGAGGGCAATCTTGGTTCTCTTATGGCGGTACCAGCGCTTCGACGCCGGTGGTTTGTGCCTCTTACTTATACGCTCAATAGGTCGACTTGGTATTAATGAGAACGATTTCATTGACAAAACAGGTGGCTTCACTGTTTGCTCTCGTAAACGGCGTACTAAAACAGAATGATCGACCCTTGATCGGTAACCCCTTGTCCACCTTGTACGCGAATACCTCTCTCTTCCGTGATGTAGTCGCAGGAAATAACAACAATGATGGCTTCTCGGGAGATTGGTGAGCAATATCACCTGTTTCGCAACTGTTTCGGGAGGCTCACTCTCTGCCAACTGCCGTGGTGCCTCTTCCAGGCCCGCATTGAAGGGATGGGATCCAGCATCCGGACTGGGTACACCACTCTACAATCGCATCCTAGATCAATATCTTCGATCATAAAACGACAGTCCGACTTGGTCTCGGGCTCCATACGCGAAACAGCATTAGAGCGTCCTCGAAATGTACACGAAGTATATCTTCAGTTAGAATTGGAAATGAAAACACGGACAATGTTATGCGATGATGATTGTGATCCTTGAATTATACGTTGGCGAATCAGGACTGCATATCCTCCCGACCATTCTCCCTTTCTTCCTTTTCCTTCTGTAACCGCTCCTTTTCCTCTTTTTCCTCCATTTCTACGACTTCGATATCCAGCGGGTATGTCAATATGGCAGCTATACCCGTTAATAGATTCAATTCTGCGACACCGGGCATAACCGTCAGCGAGGATCCCAAGTAGAACTGCGTTCTACAGGTACGTACGCTGGCCTGATTCGTGCATACTCGAGAATATCAGAGCTTCTCCACCCTTCGCGCGCACCGCCTCTACCATCTGCACATAGCGCCTTCGCTGTACCGGATCGTTGGATCTGCGTGTTGAAAGATTAGCGTCAGTACAATGGTGGATAGGAGGATGTCGAATCGTCTTGGTGCGGACCTGAAAAGCTCGTCTGAAATAAGAAGTGTTCCGACAGCACCTCTATCGATTGCAAGCTCCACATGATCCGGCCCATACCAAGCTCGGAGCTCATCAGAACCGAGCATTTTGTGAAATCTGACAGATAATGGCGATCAGTTGGCGACGAGGAAAACGAGGGGTGTCTGTCTCACTTGTCTAGCATTATGCCCTCTCGGGCGAACTTGGTGCCTTGCAGCAATGTAGCCACCTACGAGAAAGCAGCTCGCGTCAGCCACTGAAAGCACTAATCCAAAGAAGACTCTACTCACCTCGGGACTTCGAAGTGCTTCCACCAAACCATGCACATGGCTCGTATTGCTGTGAACTTTGACCCACTTGGAACGAGACTGCATTAATGCCTTGTTGCTGGTGAGAGACGCTTGTTGGAAGATATAGTCGTAAAGCTGAAAGAACAGACAGTCTGATTAACTTTTCGATAAGCAAGCACGAGATCGTACGTACGCTCTCTTTTGTAAACCCTGGAGAGGCGATAACTATCGCTCTAAGAGTTTGGAAAGGCAGATGCCGGAGTATAGCAGCATACACTGCAGCGAAAAACTTTTCCATCGCCTGATGAGAGGAGGGAATCAGCCATGTAGGAGGTTCGCAGTGGAATTAGACGAGGTTCCGATATTAGATACCTTTTCATGTGCCGATGCAGCTCCGGCCCTCTTACGGGGAACCGAAGTATCGATCCGTTGCCGTATCACCGTCATATGCTCCGAGAGCAGGCATATCGTTGCATGGCCTGCAAGTCAGAAGCATGAGCATCACACACAGGCTGCTGCAACTTGGAACGCAATGCTAACCTTCTCCCAGAACCACGGCTCCAACATCTGCACCTCGACCTTCCTTTGTTGCTTCCTCAATCCGTTCCAAACTGACCGAGTCCCACCCCGATGCCTTGTATAACCGGAAATCTCTGTTCGCTGGAATGTGACCGAGATGAGCACGGACAAACGGCAATATTCGAGTGGACTCTAGCTCACCCTCGAGATCCAAAGTGTGATATGCGCCGAGCTTTACATAGTCGTTCTCGTTGGTGACTTGACCATTTATCTGTAGAGTTGCCGTGGAATTCCGTGGATCCTGGGAAGTACTTGTACCTGCCGAAGCCGCAGCCGGAGAAAAGGCGGTCTAGAGAGGTGATGGTTGCACATGAGGCGAGGTCAGTCAGGACATGCTTGGGCCTACCGACTACCATGCTCACCTTTTTAACCCTGATTGTCAGATTCAGTCGGACTCTTGTTGAATCTGTCGAGCCGGTTGACGACGTCGTAGTGACTCGCCTACAATACCTTCGAATCAGGAAATGTCGTGACATCTTTATCAAAAGACCCACCTGATTGCTCCGGCTCTGACTTCATCTCCCTGTGCGGGCGAGAATACAAAGATAAGTTGATAGAGCGGCAATCCAGACAGGAAGTAATCAACACACCTCGGCAATCAAGTTGTACACATGCCACATGTCCTCGTCATCTTCTGGTCGCAGCGTTACGTAGCCCTATGTATAGGTTAGAGTGAAACATCAAGGTGAGAAAGGCGACGGAAGGGTGTTGAAGGTCTACAAGACTTACGGAGCCGTCTCTTTCGATGTGCTTGTTGACCAACTTCATGTTTACACTAGGAGGATATTAGCCGTCAACTGATAGGTATGCTCGACACAACAACCAAGAAAAAATGTTCTCCATGTCAAGAGAGTGGGAAATGCAACGAGGGAAAGAAGGAAGATGAAGTGAAATAGGCTCGCTCGATCGCCCTATTTGCCTATTTACTATTTGACGTCATTACTTCTGTTCTTCATGATTGTATGTCAACTTAAGTTAGATCTATTTCATCTTCACTAGTATTCAGTGAAGTTATGCTGTGCAAAGAGCATGTGAGCCGTCTTGTGTGGACAGCTGGAGACACCCAGCACTGGTCGAGGTGAGTTCATCAAAGCCATGCAGTGTAATTCACGCAACCTGTGATCTCGTTATCTCGTTTCGTAACAGTTGCCATCTACGAGCTCTTCGATTACGTTAACTATGCTCTTCGACATTAGCACATGCAACATATGCAGGTATGTGTACGCACTGCGTCGAGCAAGACGCTACAACGTCTGTGAGTCCAACAACGCAACTCTCGACGTGGAGGGTGGACCGTCGTCTCCGTTTGAAGTCCAGGCGCCAGTGACTGGTCCTCTGGCGTATGAAAGGAAAGCAAGAATCATGCTGCCATGGAGCGCACATAAGCGGCGCGAAACCCTTGTAAATTTGACAACTCCCTTTCCTTGACAACGCTCATGTAAACATATCGAGACCTTGGATGAAATATGATCTGCAGGAGGCTTTGAAGCATTTGGCAAGCGCAGCCGTTTATTCCTCATCCAGTATTCGTTAGTGTCAAAGTCATGTACAATTTCCTACCCCTTGTTACAACTTTGGTAAAACGGCCTCTATCTCTCCTTCACCTATGTGTCTGGCATTGTTTTGTGACCCGACATTTGCAGTGCGTATAATAAGCAGATGCAACAAACCAAGTCAAGAAGCGAAATATCGTTAGGTGGTTATTGACACGGCGTCATTTTGGCGTCACAGCACACCATGTCAGCAGAACCCGGAGCTGAAAAAATTGCAACCCAATGTCAGTACGTTTCACACGAATCCCGGTTGGAAGCCAGGAGATTAGTTGCAGCAATGCTTACCCCCTGACGAGTCGACATCACTACATGTACTCAATATTCCCGAAACGGCTCCGTAGGCTTTAGAGCCCGTCGAGTCGGACACAAGCTTGGCTGGAGAGAGCCATCTTGCCTGCTCAAGAGCGTGATAGTCAGTCACTGCTACTATCATGTCCCCGATATGAGTGATCGTACCTTGGGATAACACTGAAATAGATCTGCCCTAAAGAAATAAGCTACACAGCTAAACGATGGAAAGCACTCCTGATTAGTTCCATGTGAACAGCTCCGACGTGCCGGCCGTGTTTCCACTCACTCTGATGCCTTATGGCAAAAACCCAGACATTCATTCTCGGACTCGGCAGTGAGAGGCCCGGGCGCAACGGTGGACTGAAATAACGACGGCGGTAAGTAAGCTCATTGCCGCGGTTCAATGCAGCTCAATTCACATTGCCTGAGCTTATCTCGAATGCCGGGTATCTAGCCACCGTGATGCTGCCGCTCCGATAAGCAGAACAAGTTGGGTAGCTCAAGGTCGTAGCCATTTGGGTATTGCAACAGACATTATTAGCAGCAATTGGAGCTGAAGAGAGTTAAAACCAGTGTCAATACACTCCAAAAAGAACATTACTCGATCCCTGAGATCACGCCCAGCGATACTTACCTCCTTTGGTCGCGGCAGCGGCACAAGTGCCCAACAAGCCTGTCACTGAGCCAGTCGCTGTCGCAGCAGGCGATGTAAACAGAGATGAACTTGCAGTCCAAGTCGACGCCTAAGAAAGTGTGATTGTCATTGGCTAACGTGTTGCATGCCTCGGTCGAAGAGATCTTACCTTGGGCCAGCAACGTCCAACGTCCTATCGGTAGAAATAGCCCACGCAACTGAATACTCAATTATTCAAGTCAGCTTTTGTGCATACCCTTGAAACAAATCGATAAGCCTTGCACTCACCCTGATTGCAACGAGCATTGCCGCAGACAGTCCATTTCGGAAGTAACAGCGACATACCCACCAGGTAAAATCTAGCGTGACACGAGGATGAGCACTTCACTCCAACTTTGAGATACTTTAGCTTACATCAGCGCCATTCAGCTCAGCTTGCGGGTATCTTGCAACTGAAATGGTTCCAGGATGGGCGGCAGGGCAGGTCGAGTACGCGGACGGAACAGGACTGGCCATCTGTCGTTTATAGTTTGGGCTGGTGCGGCTGACTTGACGAGCATGAATCTCTTTCCAGGTCGTCTGGCGCAACGCTGGGGACGGCGCTAGGTCTTCCCTCTGGAAAGCTTTTCCTACAAAGTTGGACCTTCTGTTCCACTTGGTTCCAGCCGTGGCAACTTGAAAAACGCACAAGGCTGCGAACATGAAGTAAAAGAGGAGATACCGCATGTCGGACGGGTTGGGAGTGGCTTTAATTCTTTTTGAGGATGTTGAAGTGTGTTGCAGATGGTGACATGGAGAATGGGAAGGAACGTTATGAGGCGAATGCGGTTGACTTTGAAGGTCAAGCGTTTCCTATCGTTGCGGGAAGGAAATCTATCGTTGCGGGGGGGGGGGGGGGGGGGGGGGTTTCAAGCTCACCTTATATGAACCACATCTTCTGATCAAGCACAGTGGAGGATTGCAAGATGCCCGGAATGCCAGATGCGACGAGGGAGGATGATAGTATCAAAAGACTTTGATTTGCCGATTTTGTTGTTTGGACCGTTGCGAGCATGGTCAGGAACACCCTTTTACGAGCTTGTTCTGCGTTCCGGCTAGTCCTCGGTAGAAGACGGTAGATGAAACTGGATGTGATGGGTCGTTTGTTTGTTGTGATGCATCATTTGTTGTTTGATAGTGGATTGATGGGATGATGCATTCGAGGAATAGACGGAGGACTAACAAGATTGATTGATGGACTGATGTTTTGTGGACGGCGGCTGGTGTCTCACTACTACTGCTTCTTGAGCAGGCGGATGCAAATCACAGCGCTATCGCAACATCAAATTATTACATGTAATGATGGCTTTTGTCGGCAGGTGGTGCCCATCGAGCGTAGAATGCAAAGGTATATTCGGAGCCTGACTCGCTTCCTTTGTTCCGTGTAAGAGCTCGACAATTTTCATAACGCGGTCTATCTGCCTGCTCCGAATCCCTCTATACAAATTTCTTCCAGTCCAATGCAATGTGACTTCACCTATCACTCCTAAAACCAGAAGAATCCTTGTCTCGAAATCAAACGGTCCTATACTTTCTAGGTCGTGGTGTCGAATCGCTAGCGTGGGCATGATCAACCAAGCCATCATACTCTGCAAGCTTGCTCCATCGTGCACCCGGTCGGGAGACCAGGCACCTGTGCGGTACTATAGTACCAGGCAAAGTAGGACACTTCGAATACGGCGTCGGCAGTGGGTGGACCTTGGGTAAAGGTTGCTCCGTTGGACCAGTGGCTGATAATCGCCCTGGAAGGATTGACCGAGACGTACTTGTCGAATTTCTTCATCAATTGGCCGTCGAAATGATAACTAGTTTGACGGGGTGATGCATTGGCTGGAGGCCAGAAGATTGTATAGTTGTGAAAAGCAGTCGTGGGCGGGCTCGGGAAGGGAATAACAGCGCCTACGCTTTGCGTGTGATACGTTCTGGGCAGCACAAACGGGGTACAATATCTGTTAGTGTTCGACACACTTGACTAGAAATACCAGAACGCGCTCGGGATTGTAATTTGTAAACATCATTCCTTGATCCAGCGTTTGACCTCGTATTTCGATGTCTTGCTCATCACCTGCCTTTGGGTATCCTTTCTCGTCGATATAGGTGAACATCGCTTGACAAGTACCGTGGACCGGACTGATCCTGGACCTCATTGAGAGATGCCCACTGGTCATGAAGTCAGCGCTATAAAGCTGTACACCCGTTATGACACCGCCTTTCAATTGTCCACCTGTGATCAGCACATGTATCAGCGACAGTGTCGAGATGATGTGGCATAACAAGGGGCTTTACCGGGCACAACAAGCTGCAAGGTGCCATCACTTGTAAATCTAGCGTTGGCCGGATCGCTGAAACACGAGGTGATCTTATCCACGGGATTGACGCCACCGATACGACGAGACGGTACGACAATGCCGAGAGCGGAAAGGGCGCTAAGCGATGAGACCGTTGCAAAGTCGACAACGATGGATAGAGGGTAGTATGCGTTGCCATATTCGCTCATGAAATATCCGCACGAGCAGTCGCTTTTAGGTGTACTGCCATAAGCTCCAGTCGGGGAGGCAGAAGTGCTGGTGGTAGCGGACGGCGCTGTTTCTTTTCTGACACACGCCTCGAATGTGACTGGAGAAAGGACGCGATTAGCATTGACCCTCAATTGCTTGGAGACTAGTTCGTGAAATAGCTGACCTTGAGGCTCAGCTTGCACCCCGATAGCAGATGCAATAACAAGGACCGAAAGACAAGTAAGAGAGCAGCGCAGTCTCATGATCCTGTGATGTGGGCGAGGTGATAAATGGCGCAGTGAAAACGTGTCGTGAACCAACGACCCGGGTACTGAGCAAGGGCTCGATGGTGATAACACACGGTCCCCTTGTATAAATCATCAGAACAGCGACTTTCCAGCTCTTCAATCGTACAGCCTCGTCTTCCTCCGCATGGTTCTGAAACTCCACGATGTTCCTTGTTGGATCGCCCCTCGCATTTATCTCAACATCCGACCATGTTGTTGGTGTCGAATCGCCCATCAGCGATGGAAGTTGTTGATGGCAATGTTGATGTGTGACGACTGAGTTGATCCGTTGATCCGTGATGCGGATCGTTCGTGATGATGGTGATGACGGCGATGAGTTGCGACTGAGCCGTTGGGTCTGTATGCTCGTGGATACCATGTCTACCATCAAGAACTCATGACACTATGAGCGATGTATGCAGCCAAGTTTTGTAATGTAAGCAACCAAGAGACACATACTTGCATCAATACCGACAAAACGAGTGGGTGGACGGATCGAGCCATCGTGCAGTAGGACCACCTAAGTCGTTGGACTGCTGCAAAGACGCAACCGGGGTCTATGTTGCGGAATTTATTGCTGGAAAGTGCTGTGACGTCGACGCTGCTTCTCTGCTGTGGAAGAGCAGTCAGTGTTGCTTTTCGCAAGAGACAGTACAGATTACTCACGATGCTAGCGACCTGACCAGATATACGCTATTCCCCTCGCCTGTGTCGTTGCACGCCGACTGCTACTGCTACATCGTTTCACAGGGGGAACCGACTGGCAAAGGAAAGAACATGGCCTAGTCTGAGGCGAAGAAGAGTTGTAGGAATTGATTACAGCAATATAGATCATGGTATGGTGGGTCATGGGCTGGCAACACACAGTATACCTGGGTTTATACATCCGAGACATGCCCGCCCATTCACTCCTTCCCTTTTATCGTCGTCGCTTGTCAAGTTCGAGTTTATCAAAGCACACAGCTCATGCTCCGGCCGTTATAGCATTGTTCACTCTCTTGTTCCGTCACTCAACATCCTCTGGGCATTAAATACGGCAACAAAAGTGAAGAAGAAGAAGGAAGAATCTTGCAAGCTGAACGCTAGCTTCAGTTCCACGTCTCAACTCGACAACGGCCATTCAGCGGCAACCGCTCTTCGACATCGATCTCCGCATCTAATACCAAAGGTAAGCTTCTTTGCACTGTCAGCATAGCCAGGTATGTGTCTGTGAGCTGACTTCTCTCCATGAGTCTAGCGATGGCACCCGTGCCAATACCAAAAAAGAAACTCATCGCCTATCACCAGACATATCACCAAGATGGTAAACTACAATCAATCCTTCCGCTAATCGAGGACGACGAACCTATCGTAACGCACGTCATCTTTGCGGCTCTTCACATCAACGTCACCATGCAGGATGAAATCATGCACACCGGTCATGACAAGGACAGCCCGGCTCCACCACCTCGGACGAAACGATGCCTACACCTAACGCTCAATGACCACGACCCCGACTCTGCCTACTACGACGAAGTCTGGACAGAAAAGGCGTGTCTTCAATCAGTAGGCGTCAAAACCATGCTACTCCTCGGCGGCGCAGCGCATGGAACCATCTCGGAACTCGACTACACGCCAGGATCGTACGAAAGCAATCAACAACGTTTCGAGATCGCCTATGGACTCGTTCGAGATCTCCTGATACGGAAAGATTTCGACGGTATCGATCTTGATGTCGAGGAACCAATGACTCAGAGCGGCGCTGAACGATTGATCCGCCGCCTACGACAAGACTTCCCAAAAACCTTTTTGATCACAATGTCACCCATGGCACCAGGCTTACAAGGCGGTCGTGAACTCTCGATGCTCGACTACTCGAGCTTGGAAGCTTCATGCGGACACCTCATCGACTGGTACCACGTACAATTCTACAACGGATGGGGAAGTGCAGGAGATGCATGGGGTTACAGCAAGCTTACAGAAACGGCATTCGAACCGAGCCGTCTTGTCCTCGCTATTCTTTCTTCACCGGCACATGGCAACGGGTTCGTGGACATTGGTGGTATTGCAAGAACAGTACAGATGATCCGGACAGGTCATCCGTCATTCGCCGGAGTTGCATGCTGGGAGTACTTTGCGAGTGGCAGGAAAGAAAAGGAAGGCGAAGAAGGCACGGAAAAACAGTGGTATGAAGCATTATCAGCCATACTTGCCGCTTCGTAGCGCGCAAACCGTTGTAAAGCATCGAGAATCATGAATTATATATCACGCATGGTGCCATCGTGTTTGTAAGGATACAGTCGACTCGTCTTCTAGTGTTACAGGTCGAAACGAACACGCTGTCCGTTGACCGAAATGTCGGATGCAAGAGAGTTCTGGCATTCTGGCCTGGAGGAAATGTTTAATCTGGGAGATGACGGGAGGGTCAGTATTCGTCCTGGCCGAGTCGTCTGTGTTCTTCGAGTAGGGAACCACTAGACTCACTAAACACTTGTCTTCCACCAGGCCCTGACTATAGAGTTCCACCTCTTGTTGAGTGGCCTCGTCGACGACCGCCAGAGCACATGCCGCAAGTCTAGAGGGTGGAAATGCAAAAGTTAGCAAGGTGTCCGCTCACTGGATAGGGTCGTTCACAAGACTAACGATGAAATTCCAGATTGCGACAAGCTGCAGAGTTACGTAGAAGGCAGATGATAGGTGGCGGAAGGGGGAAATGAAGAAAAAACGGAAATATACAGGGTCAGCTCAAGTCGCGACTATGTCTGCTGCGGCAACGCGTCATTACGTACGACTGAAGTGATACCGCCGACAATAGCGGTCAAGACACTTGCGATGGCGCTGATGACAGCGTTGATACCACGGCCGATGGCAGAGAAGACCTAGCAGAAGAAATTGCGCTGTCAGCAACGGCGCGCGTGTGAGCGACTTCACGGCAGTCAAACTCACGTTACCCATGATTGTTTGTTGTTGTTGAGCTTGATGAACGTGTAGTAATGTGTGCGTGAGTGGTGCAGCAATGCGATGTGGCAAAAGGAATTCCGGCGAACAAGGGTATACCCAAATCGCCTCCTTATATAACAAAATCACCTGAGCTAAGAGAATCCGCGCTGAATGACCTCATTGCGAAAATTGCAGCCAAACCACTTTTGTTGTTTGTTTGGCAGCTGATATGATAGAGCGGATCTTCAGTCTTCGGAGCGTTACGGTACGGGCCAAGGCTTCTTTTCTTTGAGCTACGCTTGTTTTGTACCTTGCGCCAATTTGAGAATGGTTTGAGCTGCGGAATGGAGCAAGCAGCTCAGGTGGCAAAAAGTCAGGAGAAGTAGCTGGAGCTGGAGAAGCTGTACAAATGGCTTTCCACTATCACCATCCGAAGCTTTTACGGCGGAGCCTAGCGAGATAGAGCGGAACCGACAGGAGTCTGGCCTCAAGGCGCTGCAATGTGCACAGCTATGTGTCACAATTCTTCCCAGGATCTGCTCGGCTCGAGCTCTCGCTTCAAAGCAAGATGACATCATAGAGATCACATGGTGTTCCTTGAGCTGTTCCTTGGCTTTCTTTTTGTTTTGGTGCGGAAAATTTGGCGGTCTATCTCCGAAAAAGAGAGCTCCGAAGAGCGACATCGAAACAGCTTCAAACAACACTTGAGAAAAGCAGCTCTTCGCTCTTCGGTGTCTTCGGAGGGAAAAGTGCCAGAGATATGTCCGATTTGCTCCCTAGGTTGTCCCTTGTCAACTTCGCTAGGGAGGGGACGCCTGAGATACTGTTGGTTAGCGGGACGGGTGGCGAGGCAAAGCGAGCTGCAAAGCAGCCAACCGCTACGGCTTCAAACCCAATCAAACAGCTAGGATTTCATCCACCAACTTCTTTGACCTTCCTTTAAGGCCTCTGACGACCGTCATCTCCGCTGGCACATTTGCAATGGAAGACAGCCAGAGCAACCTGCTGAAAGAGCATCCTGTCTGGCTGGACTGAGCGTTTCGTCGTTCTGAATTATTTGACCACCTGCCGAACGTATTCTACGTAGGAGGACCCGGTGCAAGAGCTTTCGATGTCGGATAAGCTGCGATACCATGTAGAAAAGCAATCTCATCTCGCCGTAAGATGATCTGTTTACAAGTAACGATCCGTGTTCTATATACCCAGAACATAATATACAGCAAACCACGTCATGATTGCAGATGTGTGATACACATCGCATTCTCTTGTTCAGAAAGAGGGCTTCGTAGAGCCATACGGTGCTGGTCTGCCCATACCCAGACGTCGAAGTGGTTGACCAGCACGAGGACCCGCAACTTTCGGAGGAGTGGCGAGGACTACCGGTTTAACGTCTGGTACCCCCAGATTCTTCAAAGATGCCAGCGAACTCGCCGAAAAGTTCTGGAAACTGTTCAGGCCTGCTGGAGCGAATCCTGTATGCGCGGGTGAACTGCTTGTCAATGCTGTTATCGGTGGCGGCAGACCAATGTTCTTCAAGATTGCATTGTTTGCTTGTGTCGACTGTGCTGTACGGAAGGACGATTGCGAATCGCCATTGGCGGCTGGTATCGACATGTCAGCTGGTTTCCCAAACGCGAATGGCTGAGGTGCGATCTCGTTTGACGCTCGTTGGCTTCCAGCAAAAATAGGCTGCGAATACGACGCTATACGCATTTTCTCGCTGGCCTTCATTGTTGCTGAAGGCAAAGACTGTGTTGCAGGCACACCGGCCTGTGATCGGAATTGCGAAGCAGAAACGAAGCCGACGCTGACTGGCTGACTTCCTGAAGTCTGAGAAAGACTCTGCAATGAGCCTTGTTCCATATCTGGTAATCGATACTCGTCCTTTTCAGAGTCCCAGTACTGCTGTGCACGATGCTCCTTGTTGTGCGAGTTGTGATAGAAGGCTGCTCCGCCTGCGCGCCAATTGGTATCCGATTGCCAAGGCAACTCCCAAGGTCGCTTTCCCGCCGGCAAAGAGACGATACTATACAGGAAGAAAGTCAGAGAAGATTTCACTGGCGACTGTGCAGAGGAACCGCAGACTCACTACGCATGTATGATTTCAGCGGTCTCTTTTTCTGGTAAAGGTTTCCTGCCTATCACGTTCGCTATTATCTCCCGATCTTTCTTAGAGATCACGGGGTACTCTGATTCGAAGATCGTCTGATGAGGTTGAAGTGTAAGATGGAGTTTGGTCGCGCTTAGCGGGGAAACCATACCTTTTTGGCATCTTCCCGGCATGCGGAAACAAAAGGACTTAATTCTTTTGGTATCTCTTGCTTTCCAGCCATTCGTTTATCCGCATATGTGAGTTCCTGGACGGGAGTGTTTTTTCTCAGTAATACATATAAAGGAGAAAACATGCAGTTATCTCACCAGAACACCTTGAGCCCGAGTCATTGCAACATAGAGTAGTCGCCTAGAAATCCAAGGGTTAGATTACACTACGCCGGGATAGTCACGAGATGACTCACATCTCCTCATTCACCTGAGCCTCTTCGGTAGATTTTATGAAGGGATAGACCCCTTTCTCCACTGTTCAGACGCACGGTAAGAAACAAGGAAGAAAACACCATCAGAGATAGCTTACCGGCAGGAACAAACACAACAGGCCATTCCAGACCCTTGGCAGCGTGTACTGTACATATGGTAACTCTCTGCGGGATATACATGTCTAGAGATAAGGTATGAGTTGGAGATGTATTCGACCTACTGGTATGACAGCGTTCTCGTCTTGCGCCTGGGCGTCCGTGGCCAGCATTGACGCTTCCAGGAATACTCGTAGCGGAGTACCTCTTATTGACCCCGACGCGTCAGTCTTCGCATCTGCAAGTACAAGAGCATCCACTTACTCAATATCTTCCGAGTCATCAGCCTCAACTGGAGCTGGGTTGTTTGCCACTGGGACAACAGTCTCTTCTTCTTCGGCATATTCGAGATCGACAGTCTCACTCGAGGCTTCTCCTGCAGCTTTACGCTTCTTTCCTCGCGGATCTTGGCTCGCACCGTTCGTCTCAGCAGCAGAGGTAGATGCATTTTCCGCTGTCTGTGTGTTTTTCGCGGCGCTTTGGTTGGCGGGCGCACTTGTTCCGTTTTTGGCCTCTTGTTCTTGAGAGATGGTCACCGAGTATGCGATCTGTAAAAGATTAGAAGAGATAATCAATACTTGACGCTTGTTGGGAGAAGGCAATTGGCGTTCCGAAGCTTACCAGTTCCTTAACGTTCTCCCACCGAGTGTCAGAATCGGCGTGAGTCCTCTTTAGATATGCTTCATAGCCTATCTCTTCCAGAAGACTTTCGATGAGTTCAGGAACACGTGTACCCTGTATGGATGTTTGCGGCTTAGTTTCTCAGTTGCAGAATGAGATACAAAACACTCACATTCTTGGCCTGTACTCGAAGCTTTCTGATGACATCGACAAATTGCACCAAATTCTTTCTGCTATTCACTGGCATCGACAAGTAATACGAATCTTCTTCATCGGCAATACGTTCTGCCATATCCATTGCCGAAAGTCCTTTCTCTTTAGCCCGATCGACGATGCCTCGCAGAGTCTGTTACATGAAGACATCAGTTCACGCCGGAGCAAGCATGATTGAGCTGAATGACACACCTTTTCCCCAATATTCCGTTTCGGTACATTTACAACCCGAACGAATGCAGGCTAAACGTAAGGATAAATAAGGAATTCTCGGCTTTGTTCTTGTGTTGTTTGCTCTCTTACATGATATTGTGGGTTGTTGATAAGCTGCAGATAACCCAAGACATCCTTCACCTCTAGGCGCTCAAAGAACTTGTGCCCGCCTACAAGCCGAGTTGGAATGCTATGCTTCTGTAGAGTAGTTTCCAGTATTCGCGAAAGGGCGTTGTATCGCACTTTTGAAGTTTTACCAGGTCAGCGACGGTGTGGACACCGCACACCGAACGGACTCACGCAGAATGGCAAAATCATCAAAGGTCAGGAGGTTACCTGTATGGGCTATGAGACGCTTGATCTCGTCCGCAATATATTCGGCTTCATTGAACCCGTTGGAAGTCTGTTTGAGAGTGACTGGCACTCCGCTTCCAAACGCGGTGTATAGGCCTTTCTGAATTCGCGTTTTGTCTGGAAGAGCGAAGTTAAGTTGAGTCAGCGTTTCTTCCCTTGATACACGTCCTTCGTACTCTGCAAAGACTCGCCTTGTGTTACAATGGCCAATGAAGCGTCAAGAATAGCGCCAGTCGACCGGTAGTTCTGCTCCAAGTGTACTTCTACTGTATTAGGGTAGTCTGGCAGGCGGGAGAGGTATCAGCTTCGCCCACAGCTCGACCGCATGCGGATGGGCCTACCCTTCTTCATGTGTTGCAGATTCTCGATATCTAATGATTTACAAAAAGCAGCATCGTCAGAGACACAACACGGCAAGCCCAGATGATTGCGGATCTTACCTGCTGCTCGCCAACCGTAGATGGCCTGATCCGGATCCCCGACGATAGTCACATTGCCCTCTTTGGCAAAAAGCTTCATCAGTTCGTACTGAATTGTGTTGGTGTCCTGCACGAACATCGGTCATCAGCCAGAGAAATAGGAAGATGTCAGACAGCAAGCACTTACCTGGAATTCATCTACCAAGACATGCTTGACAGAGTTCAAGACGTGTCTTTCCTGCCGTAACAGTTTCAGTCCGTAACCAAGAAGATCATCAAAGTCCAGACTTCCAGCTGCCCGCAGGCCTTTTTCGTATTCCTCGTAGAGCTAGATCGCGCAAAGTAATCATTAGGAATCATAGATTCTCCAAGTCCCGAAGAGGTTAACGTACGTCTGCTATAACCGACAGCATCTGACCACCGCTTCCAAGCGCCTGAGCACGAGCGCGCATGCCTGCCGGTGTTTCGCCTTTTGCTTTGGCATTCGAGATCTGGCTGAGAACGTCATCCGCCTTCAGAACAATATGTACTTCTTTGAGTGCCTGTGCGATCGGTTTGATAAAGTTTGCCATCATCTTCTTGCTACGTGAGTAGAGAATGAGTTTTAGAGACCAGACCTTGTTGTCTTCGAGCCGACTCACGCATCGTCGTGATCCATGATCGAAAAGTTGTTGTTCAGGCCGATAGATTTACCGTATCTCCGCAAATACTTGACACATGTCGAATGGAAAGTGCCTGAGATGAATCATTTATCAGCTTTCGAACATGAGGCATATCGGCCGTTGTGCTAGATAAAAAGCTCACCCAATACCAGCGCGTTCGCTCCAGGTTCTCCTAATAACACGTTCAATCTCTTCTTCATTTCCAATGCAGCTTTGTTCGTAAATGTAACCTGCAATAACAAGAAGATTGAACATATTTTGTTGTGTCCTCCAATCGACAAAGACCTACTGCTACGATCTCATCCGGTCGCAGACGATGATGATGCACAAGATAGGCAACTCTACAAGTCAAAACTTTTGTTTTACCTGACAACGCATAAGAAGTTTAGTAAGGCTCGACACGGCATTCATGGTCGTCGCCCGTACCGGAGCCAGGTCCGGCTAGAACCTGTAATGGGCCATCTGGTGGATATGTTACAGCTGGGCATCGCAGAAAGAAGATTTGATTCAGTTTAAACAACTCTACAGCCTGCACCAGCGGTGCACACCTGTTTTCTGTCTTTCATTGAGTGTATTCAAATAAGGATACGGATTGTGTTCGCCATCTCCACCATCCGATGTCGGTTCACCGTTGACGTTCATGATTGTAGCCAGTACCGAGCAGCGGATATGCTAGAGGTAGTCGGCTTCCGAAACAGGAATCAATGCATCGATATTTGATGCTGTCGACAGTGCGATACACTCGTAGATTGAGGTCGTTGAACCTATATAGGTGTCAAATGCTTGACAAGATAGACGTGGACACCGGAGAACTACATGGCATCTGGCAAGACTATTTGGGTTACTTCCTCCTCTCAAACGTGAACGGTGACCACCGAGGTATAGTAAATTAGGTAAGCGCGGCTCCCGTTTTAGCTAGGATTCTGTGTGGGTGATCGCGATATCAAGTGGTCAAGCCTGACAACTCTCTGGTATTTGATTACTGTTCATCATCTTCATTCTTACATCAAGCACACCAGAGTGAATCAACCTATTCGCTTTGCAAACGAGAATCAGTTCAGTACACCGCATTCGACGAGATCGGCACCGCGAAACAGCGACCAATCAAACAGAATGTCAGACAGAGTGAGTGCAAGATTATGCTTTCGGTCTTGCTGTACATCTTCTCACCCTTGAGGTTTGCTACAGGGAAGAGGCGGTAACCGTGGAGGTGGTAAACCAAGGGGGGGAGGACGAGGAGGTGGTAACGCGGGCGCTGGAGGACAACAAACAGAAAGAAAACCACGGGAAGCTATTCTGGACCTCGGACGATTCGTGGACAAGGAGGTCAGAATAAAGTTCCAAGGTGGACGAGAGGTTGTTGGTGTGCTCAAGGGTTACGATCAGCTGCAGAATTTGGTGCTGGATGAAGTGCGTGAGGAGCCAACAGGTATGTCAACGGTTCGGCAGATTCGAGACTGGCAGATCGGCGGAATCGCTGACATGGCATATGGCTGCTAAACAGAAGGACGGCCAGGTAGAAAGCTCGGCTTAGTGGTGCTAAGAGGTCCTACGATTGTTGTCATCAGTCCAGTGGAAGGTTACGAAGGTACGTACCTCTTCCGAGCCGCGGATTTCAGCTCATTCGGCTATTCTTCATGATGTCGCCTTGCTGATTTTCATATGCTATGCGATCGTCCAGAGGTAGCAAATCCTTTCGTACAAGCAGAATAAATTTAGGAAACCGTGCAAGACAACAACATTGCTGTATCGGTGCGATATTAGGATTACACCGCCAAATCCAAGGGCTGTTATCCAATAGAGGCTTTACCAATAACTTGCATACAAGCTCGCTGTTTGACCCATTGGCGGACAAAGCTTCTCCACGTATCATTCCCGTATCAGCAGGGTAGTCCAGCATATGCCTAGTGATTCAGCGCCGGCCATCCTCAACAACGGTTACTATAAGACCCTTGCTTTCTCTGCTGCTCGCTGCGTTGACCTTGAAACATCTTCCCGATAATCGTTCCTCGTTTGACGCGTGTCAGTTGACATTTTAGGATTACAGGCAACCTTCTTCTCCCACTTCTCTACACTTAGCTCGAGTCGCCTTGAAGATGTTTTAGCTGGGAAACAAGGCTATGGGTGCGCTGCGGCTGAGAGACTGCCTTTCTTCGCGGATCGTGGTATGCCCAGTTCATATGCAATGACAGGTCTCCCTAACCGTTGACATGATGCGTGTACGATTGAGCTCAATCTCGTGCTTACGATGGCCTCGTTCAAAGTCTAGGTCACGGAAAACCGTTGAGTTCATGCTAGAAGAATGGGAGCAGCAAGTCGCATGTTTGACGTCAATTTGCTGTGATATTTTGTTTTACAGATACTACAAGGTGGTCATCAATCTTTGCCTCAACATCGGCGCTCGTCACTCCATCGTGACTAATTTTCCAGGGAAGTCGAGGACCATCAGACCTGGCTTCTGATCGAGCAGAATACCGATCATGACTTTGCACCATCTATCTATCCGGAATCCACAACTGATTCGAACTCGAGCGCAATTTTTTCCGGCATTGCTGGCCTTGGTCGATGCCTTTGCTACTAGGACGTCATCTAGCTACATGCAAAGAGGCGATTCTCGATGACGACCGCCTGATCATCAACGAAGGCCAGCGTTGATAGTCACACAACAAGTCAAGCAGGAGCTTCGTTGTTGTACTACAGGAGTCCTTTGACCAAGCGTTCCAAATAAGCCTACAACGTTAGCAGAGCCTAGTCTGACAGACATACTCACTCGCCTTTCGGACTCCAATTCTTACGTATAATACTCTCGGTCTAGATCGATATCGTCAACGGCTGCTCCCTTCTATGTTTTTCCGCATCAAACCATTCGTCCGATATGTGCGTAGTCCATGCGGTGTCGTCATTGAATTCTTGCAGCAC
Organism: Naganishia onofrii; assembly: GCA_030039215.1. NCBI lineage: Eukaryota > Fungi > Basidiomycota > Tremellomycetes > Filobasidiales > Filobasidiaceae > Naganishia > Naganishia onofrii. The sequence continues at coordinate 76,946 of JASBWV010000040.1, read as the reverse complement.
AACTTTATAATTGTCTTTTCCGGGCTCGAACTTGAGCCGACCCCGCAGGATAGTTTCGGATTCCATGTCGCTTTCTGGCATAAAATCTTCGTCATCGCTGTCAAACGCGAATTCGTCTGGGTCGGTCAGGTGACATTGAAACTCTAGGAAGTTTACAGAGTCTAGGCGTTCACTATAGGCGTCTCTGATGGTAGGCCACGCATCGGCATATATGGCGGCTATCGAGTTGAGGTGTTGCCGAAATGCGTCGCGGGTGAGAGATCTATCCATGTCGATTGACACCACGATTTTAGGACACGATACGGCCAATACAGGGAGCTGAATGACAAGTGCAGAATCATCAGATATGTGCCTAGTCCCCTTTAGTTCTTGGCGTAACTCACCGCATTTATCCAGACTGGCAGGCTCCCTGCCGTAAGTTCATATATCGTGAAACGTCTAGGTGGCCTTGATGATGTTGGTATTATGTCTATGTCGAGTGATTGCGGGACGGGAGCCCACTTGAAAAGTTCATTTACGGTCGCTTGATAGCTTTCATCGTGCAACCCGCTGGGGCATGAATACACAGTCACATCGACCCTTCCGGTGTGGTTATTGAAGGTTTGCACTGTTTGGTCCACCCTGGGTGGTAAAAGAGCACCTTCGTGGTCGACGAAAATTCCACGTATACCCAGGATTGGGCTATAAGGTCGGGCAACAGCAGTTTCCAAGGGCTCCCAACACAACGGTATCTGCAATATACTTGTCACAGTATCGGTGTGTATAGGTGCATAGATGAACAAATCGGCCGTATGAAACATGCCCTCTTGGCGCAAGAACTGTTCCTGACCGAGTATGGAAAAGAAAGGAATAGATTGTCTAATATGGAGACGGAGATTCGGGAAACTGCGTTTGGTGTCCTCGAATTGCACCGACACCGTGTGTAGGTATCTAAAGCGACGAAATCAGTCAACAAAGACTCCCGAAACTGACGACACCTGCCAGCAGGGACGCACTTTGTATGACAAAATACCGATGTACCGTTGAAAACAGTCTTGTCATGTTTCGCTCGACTCCTTTCGTGCCAAATGACTGTTTCGTACAACGTAGGAATGCTTTCTTGCCTCAGGCGTTTGGACATAAGACTGAAGTTGAGGAGAGTGCCGTAGCTGTCATTTCCGGCGAGAAACCCAGCTATGTTCATCAAGAGTTCGAGCGGCAGTGATGCAGGACCCTACAGAGAGAAACTAGGTGTTAGTAGGGGAGCATTTGATGACCGAGAATCTTACTCACCGACAATTCTTCCGCCAGAGCCACCTTATCTTTCCAAGTCTCCTGGTATCTCCCTTTAAGCCGCTTGACCTCCGCCTGCGAGGCTACCAGCCTTGCCGAAAGACTCGACACCTCCTTTTTTAGCATTGCAGTGTCTCTGATCAATTCCCTATTCTCCTTCAGGAATTTATCCTTCAAATTACGCATTCGCACGAGGTCCTGCCATGCTCTTTCTCCATCCTCTTCGAGCTGCCTCCGCTCCTCCGCAACACGCCTGGTCCAGTAGCCAGGGTCATTTCGGTCTGGCGCTCTACTAGCTCGAGTGGAAAATGGAGTAGGAGGATTGGCATTCATACCGGCATAGTCGAGATAGATGTTTTCAGCTGGTTCGCCATATCGATTGCTGTGAGCCATCGCGGAAGAGCCTGCATCATTCAAGGGAGGAAGAGGTGGTATTCGCAATTCTTGGCCAAGCCGAGCCTGGAAGGTAGCTCGGCGTTCCATCGCTTGCTGTCTCGACATAATACGGTCGTCCATTGTAAGTACTTGGGCGATCTACTTGATGCAGGAGGACGTGAAGAGATATGTGAGCTGCTAAGTGGCTATGTGTAGTAACTTGTGAGGTAACTTCTGACGTTGAGCGTTGAGACAGCTGTTGAGACCGAAAGCAGCTCTGAAAGCAATCGAACGGCCGCGTCAACTGGTCGGTCATCATGCTGTCCTAGCTGCTGTCACCCTATAACTTATTGCGGTCAAGTCTCCAGAAGTGGCACATAAAGCTCTATAGTCGTGGCTTTGGTCAATGCCTATCATGCCTATGGCATGTGTCACGTCGTCGAACGAACACCAGCTCAAACACCTTACGTCGAGCTATACGATCTCCACCGGAATCAAGTCAAATCAAGACGTTCAAGGATGATGAAGCACCGAAAGCCGTGGCATCATCGGCTCGGAAAGTTGCCGGCGGAGCGCTCGATGGAATAGCATGGTAAACCTGTTGGCGGCTTGTATGACTCCGAAACGTTGAATTGCTCAAGGTAACTTCTTCGCGAGACCTTCTGTCCAGCGCGTCGCTAATAATACTGCCTTCGCCGGAAATCTGATGCAATCAAAGCAGACGATTTTAATATCTTCTGCTTGCATTATTACTCCGTTGTTCGACCCTGCTTTCCAAGACTGACACGCTGTCCGGACCCCGTCTCTGTTCGAACTGGATATAGTGCCACGAGTTTTTGGCTGATGGTGGATGATATGACTTCAAGCGGGTATTATGGTTGACAGTAGGACTGGAAAGGAGAGGTGAATGTGAATGGTAGTGACAACACCAGAAAGGCGGAAGAACGTTCAAGGTCAGGTCGTTACAGCGTGGAGAGCCATAAGGTCCTGTGCAAGCGTTACTTTCGCGACATCTGTGAGTCAGAATGCATGTCTTCGCGCGAACAATCTCATTGATGTTAAAACAGTATCAATTGCAGACCGGCCATGCACGAGACAAGACCGGTATCAATCCTTTGAAAAGGTGAAACGCACTGTGAGTAGGAATAACTTCATTTTTGGTGGCCTGCCACAATGATTTTGTTGACCTGCAATTCGCAGTCATGAGGCTAACTTGCGATATTACCAGGCGATGACAGTGTTTCCACCGCCGTCAATATACAGTCATGCAATGCAAAGTCAAGCATGCTTACTTGCATGTGTTTCGCTTCCAAGTTGGTCATGCGCTCGGCTGTCATTCAATCATTGATAGTGCGGTCTCTCCTCAGGAATAGACACCTGCCGGCAGGATGGCCGTGTCTTTCGTCAACACCTCGCTCTACCTGCGCTCATAATTCATCGACAAGCGACGTCATGTTATCGCTTCACTTGCAAGTGGCTTAGCGATCATTACCTTGACATATCAACTGCATCATTCTAATGCAGGAATTGTCGTTGTTACCCGACAGAACACAAATTGAAACCGGCACACATCATGAAAAACTTCTTTATACACGAATCCCTCTTGACCATCAACTCTTACCAGTCTTCGTTCAGGGAAACCAGCGGTCTCTACCAATTTGACAGCGACGACAATCGGCTTTGCACAATGGTTACTCTTCAAGATGGATCGGCAAATAACGCGCAACCACTGAAATATCTATCTTGAAGAATGAATTTGTATATTAGCACTACCATCATATGCTATTACTACCATAATGCTTTCAGCGCAGACACCTACCAATGAAGGCTCTTGTATGCTCTGAATTACCTCGCCCTCCACAGCCTGATTCTGAGCGGAGCGGTCAGGGCGGTCGCGATTCATTCCTTCACGTGACGCGAAAGGCTAAATGAGTCCGGACAACGTATCTTTAACACCTGCTCTACCTATCACAAGCTCTATCACAGCGATTCAGGATGTGTCCTCCTACTGTCCTTCTCGAAGACATGTCGTGCATCTAACCTTGTCGTCTTCAGTCGACCTTTTCCGAACCACGGTAACCCGCGATTAGCTCTTAGGTCCCGAAGGCCTTGTAAACAAGTTAAACAACACGGCGCAAGCGAAGCGGATGAAGGGTGTACACTTTGATCATCTGCATCAACCTGGAACGACAAGGAAGAAGTAAACATCATTTAAGGTCGGTCGTTCGTGGAGGATGGCTGCTGCTCATCGCATATCTCGCTACCGTCAAGCCCACACTCAACGACAACTCCCTCAGGCGAAGCAATGTCCGTATTATTCAGCCCACTGGAGTTGTATCCTACTTCTGCTCTGCATCGTCTCGGACCAATGGACATAATTCGAGGTTGGCATATGACTGGCAGAGTTGCTCGCATCGGGGACGTGTAGGGAAGGCGAGCTTCGAGAACAAAATCGTTAAGTACCTCTTCATGTGTTTGTGTAACGTATCGCATGATGCTTCTTCCTTTTTATCCGATGTCGATCTGCTGGTCATTAGTTATATTTCACAGGTACATAGAAACAAGGTAAATAGCAATCTTGGGGTGAAGATGGCACGCCTTTTGCTGCAGCGTAAAAAACATCCAGAGAGTCAAGGAGGGTCCACCAACGGCTGGATACTGGTCGAGCAGAAGGACGCATCACCACTTATTCGACGCTATGACTGGTATTCGATTTCAGGCGCAATCTTTTCTCAGCATTGCTATCAATGGTCGAATAAAGTCTGCTACGTCGGCAAAAGCAAAAGCAAGAACACCGGGATCAACGAGACACAAGGAGTAGGTTCCCCTTTTCTGGCGTTTCAGATGGTTGGGAACCCGGTGTACGGGTCAAATGACGGAAAAGGGGGACACACAATAATCTACTCGGTAAAGTCTTTTGTTTCATCATCTGTATCATCCGTTGTTTTATGAGTTTATTTTATGACATGCTTTCATACATAAACAAAGTGTCAGCTAGGCACAAGTCAGTTGCTTCTTTCCTGTCTTGGTCTGTCTCGAGCAAGCTGCTCTCAATCGCAAATTTTTCGCCTGAGCCGTAGAGTACACTCTTACTCCATGATCTACCGCACGTTCGTCGAGCCTCAACGCCAGTACCTACCGCACACAAACCAGCACAACGTCAAGCCACACTTCCGACCAACAAGGGCCAATCAAGCGGCACAGACCTGGCTGGCAGCGATTCTTTACTCTCTCGCTCACCCATTTTGGCTTCTTTTCTCTTGTCCTGCTCCTCGCCGCTCTGGCTCTGCTTGCACCTACAACCATCATGGATCAGCTTTCATCATGCGCATATGCCTCTATATTGTCAAACAAATGGGTTATCGCCTCACCGCCTCCACCTGGACGACATTCCTCATTACTGGACAGAGGCGCATCGAGTGGTTAGGTAGGTAGCTGGGAAAATGTACAGGAAATCAAGTCACGGGACCACGGGACAGTGCCTGGGACACTGGCCGGCTTCTCGGATCGTCGTCGCCACCGAGTCGTATGTGCGTATTTGTTTTGATTTGTTGATTTTGTGGATGGTTTCTTCTCTTCTTCTTTTTCCCTTTCTATATCATCCCTTCCTATTCCCCCTTCCACATCGTATACCTTCTACGATATACACCTCGTTATTGAACAGCATTACACGTACGTATGCGCTGTCGCTTGGCTTCTGAAGGGATCGTTGGTGTGCTTGCAGAAAAGCTGACTTCATCTTGGTCCTTCGCAATAGGCTCGTCAAACAGACTAGTCTACTATATTCAGAAAACATATCACCGGACAGTACTACGATACTTCCCCTGCAAATCACAGCCTAGCTATACATACATCGTACGTCCATCTTTTCTGCTCGCTCCTTCGTGTGTTGACCTGTCTAACCCGTTTCTGAAGCCAACTATCCATCCAAAGACAACCTACCATAAAACAGGGCTTAGTCGTCTTCACAACGCTTTATCAGTATACCTCTCGTGCGTCTCGCTTCGCTGCTCTTGTAGCATTCTTCCTTCTACTGATATGGTCTTCATTGCTAATTACTACATGTTTCTTGTGTTGAAACAACCTTCTCTTCTCCGCGATAGATAGAGTCTGCTAGCTACAACAATACCTTGCATCATGCCTGCCCGCCGCCTCACACTCGCGGAAGAACTGGCGAGCATGCTGTGGTTGTGCTTTACCTTGTTCATCATATCACTTCCGGCGACGTATCCGACAATCCAAACGATCCTCCTGGAATTCGAGTCTTCGGCCATCGCTTATGAACCAGAGGTGCCGTCCTCGGTCGAACTCTATCCGTATTGCACAATGTCTGGTCCGTGCGTCTACTGGGACTTTCCCGACATCGAGTCGGTTAGCCTGGGCTATGCCGATCGTGTCACCCCGGTTGATATCATGGCATTACCTGCTATTTCTGACCAACAGTACCAGGATGAAGACGAAGACTCGTTCGACTTTACATTTTCCATGTCGACGATGGATCTGCACTTGTCGGAGGATTCCATCACCTGCTATATTGTTGACTTCGGCCCTCAGGACGTGGAACAACAACACACGTTCACCTTCTACTTGACAACACAAGCCATCCCACTGCTTGTTTTCTATTGGCGATATGTTTTGTCGTGCTTGCCTACGCGTGACGACCTGCCTACGCGTGACGACCTCAAGACTGTTGCACTTGCCATGACCGTCTTTGGCTATTGCAAAGGTTACCGTCATGCACTTTCTCCAAAACGGCTCTTGATATATCTCAACTTCAATTCATCGACTGTAAAGAGCTCTCTAAGGGCACTATTCGTTCAAATCATTGGTAGCTTCGTCTCCCTTCTTCTATGCTTCGCAACACACACCGCCTACTGCCTAGCTCAAGCCGACAAATGGATGACGGGCAGCGTATATGCCACCACTATTCGACAAATCAGGCCTCTCTTCGCTTCTACATTCACAGTCGCCTTGGTACTGGTATACATCATCATTGCACTATCGATGGACCAATTTGCGATCATCTGTATGATATCATGGTCCTGCGCACTCCATTGCTGCAGTCAATATCATTCAGAAACTCTTGCGAGCGAAGATCATTCACAAACTCTTGCGAGCGAGGACAATTCTCAAATTCTTGACATCGACAACACAACTGAAATCATGCAGCCGGAACAACCTCAAGTCCCGGAAACGCTTTCGAAGCGCAGTTACAAACGTCCTTCAAGAAGGCAGATACAGCGAGACCTGGATTTGCTATTGCAGGTTTCGATGGCCCAGGTGGCGTATTTGCAGCACCTCGACCAAGAAGCTATAAGAGAAGGCAAGAAGAATGTGAGCATCTTCCTAACACGAATAAATTCCAGTTGTAGCAATGCTGATTCGCGCTGCTACGGCAAACAGTGGGAGAAATTCCTGGATACCATCAACTGCTGCAGGACAGCAGAAGATTTCGCCGATCCCAATTCCGCACGTGTAGAATACCTTGACGCCTATGGCAATGTTCAAGGTCCTGAAGCTTCGCCTAGTGATGTAAAAGAGGATTGCCGCAGCGGATCCACGTCCGTGGTAAGTTTCTCGAGCACTGAATTATCACTACGCTTCAGAGACTGACTCCTCACATTGGTGTAGACTCCGGAGACTGTGATTGCATGGCGCGAGTCGTTGCTGGCTAGTCGCGCGGAGGACTGCCAGGTATTGACCGTGAATCGAACGACCATTAAACAAGTAAGTTGAATTCGCTCCAAGCGCGATATCGAGTTCGAGCTGACATGTTTTGCACAGGTGTCAACAGCAACTCAGTTCCGCTTCGTCCCGTATGCCAAGCCAAGCTTGGTGACCAGGATGTTCCAGACTTTGCAGCGACCCACGAACAAGAGAACACACAGTTATTCGGAAGCAGTCACCCAATCAACCAGCCAGAGGCATGCAGGTTCTTTGGAGTGCTCTATCATCCATACCACTGCTTGCACTACCGTATCTCACATGATCACTGAAATCGCCACAGCCAATATCGAGGCCACTGAAATCGCCACAGCCGATATCGAGGTCACGGAAGCTTCTGCCAATACCGAGGTCGCCAGCGCTACTTCTGTGGACATCGAACCGCTGCACGGCATGCCAGTGTATGAAAGGTCATGCATCCTTTCGTCCGAAGACAAAGCAACATCAGCGACTCCGTTGTCATCGTGCATCTCTGAGTGTGCTACTGGAGCCGCGTTGCCTGACACCGTTGCCGACTCGAGTGACGTAGTGTTAAAGCAGATGATGTTACACCAAAATGCAGGCGAAGATTCTGAAAAACAACCAAGCATCCAGCTAGAATCCGTTCTGAACGCGATTCCGTCCAACGAGACCGATTCCCCAGATCTACCAACTGCGTTTTCAATGGACGATGGCTTGGACACTAGTATGATCCATGAAGCTGTCTCTGCGAAGCAGGATATCCCATTGCCGGAGATTTGCATCACGCCACCCAACGATGACGCAGAAATGTCGTTTGGGGCAATTCATCTGGCTCTGTCCGAGTCTTCTAACGGAACGATCATTCCTTCAACGACCGACTTCGCGTCGCCGGTTTCTCAAACACTCAACCTTGAACACGAAATGGAAATGGAGATGGAGGAAAATACGTTCTCATCTATCGAAAGTGTGAATGACTGCATGAACTCGCCCGAATCACTTCATACCGTTAACACAACAAGTTATGACACCATCTTGGACGATGAAATGATTCTCGCCGAGACAGAAATGACAATCGAATCAAGCGGCACTCCCCAAATCTCCATGCAAGAAACAACTGCATCAGACTTATCTTTCTGCGCTCAAGACGATTTCTGCCCGGCATCAGATATCGTGGAGTCGCACGATGCGATCATGCTGCCCGAGGTGATGCCCGACTGTATAGCGGACGCCGGCATGTCCTACTCTGCTGGAAAGAGCGGGTTCGACGACAACGATCAGGCAATGATGGAGGTCTCTGTTGCAGTGCCAGCACCGCCAACCGATTCGCCGCAAACTTTGCAAGACATGGCATACGAGTACTTCAACGACGAGCAGATTGCCTTTCTGAACGAGCAGATTGCCTCTCTACCCCCGACTTGCCTGGACATCGATCTGGATTACGGAGGACCTGGGGATGCGACTATGTGTACATCAGGCACCGATGATCCGGAGCAGTTATACGAGCTGTACCCAGCACTCTTCTTGGACGAACAGCCGAACCTTCAAACTAGCGGAGGCGAAAGCCGTGTTGCCACCATCGATGACCTGGGCGTTGATACTTCGGACGAAGAAATCGGCAACGATACTTTGATTTCGAACAACAAACACAACAACATGCACAAGGGGACTTGTCCTGACGAAAACGCGACTATAGCGCAGATACTGGGAGAAGTGCCTTTTGCCATGCCAAATGATGCATCATCGTCGCAATGCCACGGTCCGAGTGTCGCCGTCGACCACCAACCTAGCCAAGTAGGGTGGATTGCTGAGCAAAACCAGGCCGTTGATGACCTCATCTTTGGTCATGATTCGCCTTCAGAAAGTGTCGCATTACTACCAATCTTGATGGAAGAGAAGCGGTCGCAGGTGGTGGTGGATGAGAAGCCGTGGGAGGTCGAACAAGCGCGAACAAGGGACCTTTTGAGGTTAATTGCGGAAGAGCAATCTCGTGAACCGACTACGGTGATAATGGAAGACATCCCCGCCGAGACGTCTGCTGACTCGTCCCGACAGGTTGGCAGCGCAGGTCGGACTGTCGTTGTTCATCGCAAATGGAAGCCAAGTAAGCCTGCACCGAAACCGACTCCCTCGGCAGTTGCGCTTCCTGCCTTCGCTACTTCAGACGGAGTATCGCTTCCCGAGTCAACAAACGATCTTTTAGAAAACGAGCTCAACAATCCGCCTGCGCGCACATACGCGCCATGGGAAGCAGAACAGGTGATGACGAAGGAGATATTGAGGATATTAGGGGAACAGAGAGCTGCTGAGTCTGAATCTAGCATTGTCATACCAGCGCCCGCGGCACCTTCCATTACAGAGGGTCCGGTGGAGCAGCAGGTAGTACAACAGCAGGTGACGAATAGCGCTAATGAACTCCTGATTGATCCGCTCCTCGTTTCCGCCGATGCGGTCTTGGCGATGAATGCGGGTATGGCAGCGAGTACCGCCCTTCAACAGGCTGAGGCGCAGGTGAGTGTGATCTACAGAATGAACCTTTTAGCCGTTCCGCATACTGATATAGCTTTTCGGACGTGTAGGGCGAGCGGACGTTACGCAGTCTTCCGAATAGACGAAAGAAGCAGGGTGGATACGCTTGAGATCATGAATATTCTGGCCACATGATTATATCACGCTGGCAACTTAGAGAAGCACAGATACTTCTGTAGTGCTCGCTGGACGACCTACTTGTAATCACAGTTTCAATACGAGCCTCGCAAAAGCGTTGACTTTGCATAACACTTTGGTATATCGATTCATATCTAGCTTCAAATCTTGTCCGTACATGTATGCGTACACCACTTCCAGCTCCTTGTACAATCGAACAGACAGGCCCGGTAACTCGCCATTCGCGCTCGAATCGGCGACTAACTTCTACACACTACATGGATATATATACAACTCATCTGTATCAACCGATTCATGACCCTTCGGACCACCCACATCATCGATGCTTCAAAGGTACCGGAACTATCCTGCCAGACATCTGATTAACTTCTTGATAATGATAACGATGAAGGCCCTCCTGCGGTCCTTCGTCCATATCTACCACCGCTGCCAAACGGAATATATCCCGTTCATGAATCTGCAAATTAAATCCATCATGCAACCTCGCTTCAAGCGATTCCCTCGTCTCCTTGCCCTTTTTCAATTTCTTCTTCGATGCCTCTTTAGGTTTCCGGTACTTGGCGACGATCAAAGGTTCGTGATGTCGGAGCGCACCTTCTTCGGGTATGTGGACCGGGGTCGCGTGAATGATGAGATCAAAGTCGCATGTTTCGGGATAGTCCACGACGGTTCTGCGAAGAAACTCTGTCATTGTGGCTTTGGTAGGGCCTAGAGAAGGCCTCAGATCGGGGGCGTATCGGCTGTTCATAACCAACGCCTCGTCGAATTCGCTGACGTCGTAGAATATCGAGAGCACAATTTTAGGACGGGTACCATCGGCCCTGAAATGCTCGAGCAGGTCTTGTAGTGCGGTTTTCTATATCGAGCTTACGTCAGTAAGTGGTACCAGTCTATGAGTAGAATCTCTCCAATACTCGGGTACTCACCCAAAGACAAAACTTTTGCGCATGGCCCCCCTGTCCCAGCCATAGAGACATTCTAAACACCTCCAACTGGGGAGAGAATCGCTTCTTTTTCAACCCATCTATAATCGCCTGCCAATTCGCACGGACGTGTTGAGGCTGACCAGTTGGCATATTGTACGTGATATGCAAAAGCCGCAAGTTGGGCAGCTCCAGACGGTCCAGAATCCCGGAGAGTTGTGCTGCAAGCTCAACACCATCGCCCTTCCTGTTGAATGGCGATTCCGACATCCGGATGTCAACCCGCTTGAGCGTATCAGAGGATAGCGGTTCGTTGACGGTTTGACTCTTGCTCGCCGCTGCCTGTTGTGCGAACGGTGTAAGACAGGGCCAGTCGAGCAGAAGCGATTCGAGAAGGGGGTACCGCTCGAGAAAATTGGTGTGAGCGTCCACGACAAGATGCTGATCGCGGATGGGAAACCGGACGATGAGGTGCCTGTAACCCCCCAGGACAGAAGTTTATTAGGCATTTCTCATGTCAGAAGATGCAACACTGCCATACCTTACGGTCGCAGTAAGTTCCTTGCACCCAGTTCCAGTTTGCATGTTCTTTGCAATATCCACAAACCTTTGCAAAACGGACTTGTGATACGAGCTGTTTATTGCAAGCTTACGAATCCGCTTGCAGGTTGCGGACAGATTAACAACATTCCTTCGAACGTTCAACGGAAACATGCGGATATCCTTCCTCGGTCCGTCCGCATCCTGATCGACACTGTCGTTGTCGAACATATTGGTAGAGCATAGTTGGCAGATACAATACTGAAACGTGATTGCGAATTTGAGCAGTTCGATCAGACCTCCAGAGCCTCCTGCGACCTTTACACCAGGAGGTGCTTGCAAGTAAGTGATGATGTCAGTGATGACATCTGCAGGCAACTGGTCGAGCTTCGGTAGCGGAGGGCGGGAGGTAGTTGCAAGCAGCGGTTTTGATTCGGCATCGGTCGACTTGTTGGTATTCGTCTGAGGCCTTTGGTTGACGTCCTGGAAATCCTACCGTTCCCCTGCAGCTTGGTCGCTATCAACGCTCTCAGCTGGTTTGGCACCCGGTTGGAGGGACGCTGGCGCGGAAGCGTCTATGCCAGCTCCGACGATAGGCGCATCCAAAGGGTTCTCATCCAGGATATCGAGTTCAGCCGCGAGCTGCCGAATGATCTCCTCCATTTCGTCGTTAATCATATCGCTGGCGGACATGGTGAGGAGCGGTTGACTATACGAACAGTTGATCGAGAGATGCGATGCACCTGCCTGCGACTGAAGTGCACAAGGCGGTACAGGGAGGGTGGTTGTGAGTAAGTAGTGAGTCTGTGGTAGGGTGAGTGTGGGTGAATAGCTTAGTGCGTGTGGCTTTTGTACAGAGTCGCACTGGATTGCTATCTACAGCCTACAGCCTTGTGGACATGCTTATTACAGAGATGCTTACAGCTACCAGCAAAGCGAGGAAAAGGTTCCGAGGGATCCCGAACGCTAATAACAGGATGCAAACGTTCGAAGTCGGAGTAACTTGCCGCGTCATGCCCTCCGCCATGTACCCTTAACTAGATTGCAATTGAGAGGATGTTCATGTCCCCTGCTTCCTGCTTCATGGTATCATGCGGTGATGAACTGACGTAGCGGCCAATATGTCTGTATCCTAAGTCATACACTGCTTTCTACAGACTGTGCACGCTACAAATTGCGATTTATCTATGACATGACAACCTCTTCCGTTTCGTCGATTGTCTCCTCGATCCATTCCTCGACAGTCTCACGCTCTTCGTCCTGAGCAACAGCAGGAATAGCCTCCAAACCAGCCTTCTGCCTCTCAGCCGCCAACTCCTTGATCCTCTTGGCGCGCCATGCGTTCCATTCGTCAATGAGTCGTCGTCGGTGGGCAATGAGTTCGGCAGAGACGTTGCTCTCCTCGGCAGCATCTTCCTCGTCGAATCGCTTGCTGTATTCACGCAGGTTCTTTCGGATCTTCTTCTGTTCGTCTTTGCCGAGCAAGGTAGCGGGTCGTGGACGCCACAAAAACTGCTTGAACTTGTCAAGCTGGTTTCGAGAAAGGTCTTGGCCCTTGAAATCCCAGATAGTGTATCCGGGTTCCGGCTGCGATATGAATCGATGGTTAGTCTTCGTCTGATTGATAGATTCAAAGCGCAATACGTACCGAGTTGCGGAAAGAACTGGCAGTCGATGTAACGTATCGTCCAGAAGGATCCCATGCAATCTCACTCATACCGTAGTGTTCGCCAGTAGCCAACAGTTGCATGTTCGCTCCAGGATCCGTCTCGTTCTTGTTGACTTTGTCATCGGTAGTAAAGTCGAGGTCCCAGAACTCGAGGTCGTGCTTGATGGAAAGACCGATGGTAGCCAAGACGATGAATCGACCCTTTGGTGACCACGATAGACTGTTGGTGGTCTTGTTCTCCAGGCGGCCTGGATTAACTCAAACACCATCAGCGCTTGAAATACCGGCACATAACGATAGAGGCAAACTTACGCATCAATCGGAAGATTCCCTTCTTGGCATCAACGTGGAAGAATTCGACATTGTTCTTGGGCAATTGTCCAGGCGGCAAGATTGCGTTGGGTTCGTTGGTAGTGACCATGGCAAATCGACTGCCCTTGGGTTCCCAAGCGAACTGTGTGCAGACCTCTATAAACAGATATGAAGGATAATCATGAGTCAGTATTATCCAAGTATGGAACGGTTTGATCATAGACAACCAACCTTTCAGCTCGACAGCCTCAATCGGGTAGTTTTTCTCCTTGACACGGAAAAGTTCCAAATTCGACGAGTTGACCTTCTTCGATCGGTTGAGCCTGTCGACCTTGCAGCACAAATAGGTTCCCTGATCTTGCCAATGCAGCTTGACCTATTTGGCAAACACTCACGTCAGCCGCATGCGAAGCACCCAGAATCAACGCGTCCACTCACATCAGCAACATTGTACAAGTTCTTCTGACGAGGAGTAGTCCTGCTCGGGATAGCCATCAAGCTGACTCGTGCCGGCTGGTTCTCGACTTCCGGGGTCCAGAAGGCAAGCAGGTTCTCCTTTCCACTAGCACTGAGCTCCGCATCGGGACACCAATCAAAGTCCAATACACCGTCAATCTTGATCGACTTCTTGTCAAGCAGACCCATCGTAGGAGCTTCATAGACGGAGATTTGCGAACCCATCAGACATCGCGCGACGTACTTGTCATCCGGGGACCATCGCAACAATGGCCAGGCGAGCTTTCGGGGAGGCGGAAGATCCTTGGGATCAACACCAGCGGGAGGCGGGGGAGAAGGTGCTTCACCAGGGAAAGTTCGGAGTAACAGTCCAGTCTTGACTTCCCAAACAGCAATGTGGTTTCCCTCATCTTCCGGTGCAAACTTTCGGGGGTCCGGTGGCGAGTCCGGGTCCTGGGGAGATGCGACGATAGGTTCAGGTGCAAAAGTGACCAAGTAGTTTTCACATGGCGAGAAGTCGACCAATCGGACTCCGGGGTGGGTGAAACGATGCGGTTCCGAGAAAGACTTGCCCTGCCAGAGAGCGACTCCGGGTCGGTGCAATGTGGTGAAGTATGTACCGAGAGGCGACCATGACACGAAAAGTTCTGCCCACTTGGGGTTGGGTTCGACAGCTCGTTCAGCAGTAGCGTTACGGCCACACCAGTTGATCTCGACGGTAGTGTCTCGGAAAGTAACGAATTGATCTCGACCTTGAGGGTCAGCCAACCATGATCGAAGATGTTCCTATAAGCGAAATCCATCATTAGCTGATACATCACGCGATTGGGGGGTACTTCGCTTACCTTGTCAACTGCCTGCGAGTCCGCGGGCCAGTTCTTTGGGGTGGATCCCTCCTCGATGTTCATTGACGCGTATCGTTCGATCTCTCCGAATCGGTTGACGTACAGACGGTTCTTACCGAACAAGACTTGGTCCAGGCAACGGAGTGCGTGGGTTGCGAGTTCAGCAGAAGGGTAGGTCAAGAACATGTAACTGAACAGACCATACGAGAGGTGTTAGAATCGAATCTCAGACCCTGAGAGTTTCGCAGAGACGACTCACCCTTTGCTCTCTCCCTTCTCGTTGTCCCAAGGCATCACCATATCCGAATAGTTTCCCTCCGCATCCGGTGTTCCTGACAAAGGTGCTCCGGCCTTGGCAATGGTGCTTCGCAACCTCTCGTACAACTTCTTCTTCTTGCCTTCATCGATGACGGGAACGTTGTCGACTACGAGAACATTGTCGAAGCCATCCAAGGGAGAGACGGCATACCTAGAAAATGGCAAAGGCGTCATCAGTACGGCAGTCGATCATTCCGGATCTGAAAGAGTTCCTCTGCTGCGTGTCGCTGGTTGTCTGACAATGCTTCTTGATCCGTTATTGTGCATTCACAGGCGGCATCGATCGTGCAACGGCCAGCGGAATAATCATTCACGCGAGTTGTATATGCGCGCTCTCATCAAGCGAAGTCCTCTATCCTGACTCGAAACGTCCGCTGCCTTTGACCTTCGTAAAATCCAACTCCTGACCACACTCCCCTTCACATGGTCCAAGCAGACATCGAACGCTACTCACTTCTCTTCGATCTCCGAGTAGTCAATTTCCAAATCCTCTTCCTCTTCGGTTCGTCCGTTGACCTTGCTGCTGCTAGGCTGGTTTTCTTGCACCGCGACGGGCATTCTGATGTATGAGGATGTCCTTTCTGTTCTTTACGGCTGCAGAGTGTGGAAGAACTGACTGAACGATTGCAACTTTAGACTTAGCAACAATGGTCATGAAGGCTTTGACCTTTGGGCTGACTTTTTCGTTTCCGAGACTAGCGCGACCGAGTTTGCGTCGAAGCGCGAAAGAAGGTTTTACACGTCATAAAAGGACTGCGCGCCAGGTGTGCAGGATGTATGCGTTTCCATGACCTCCTCCTCTTCCTGTTACATTAAGGGCTACTGGTATCCAGTAAGCTGAGCAGCACTTGTGACGTTGAAGCCTGTGAGACTAAAGAAAACTTGTTCCCTTCTATTTACGCGATTAACTCCTCGGAATCGAAGTTTCTGGACAAATAGGTTCGAATTGACGAGGAAAAGGAACTGGTTGTCGAGAGGATCGATCATTGTCACCTACAAAATAATTCTGATCTCGAACGGGAGAATCAAAGTATCCCTTGGCTATTCCATAAAATGACCACGTCAATACTGAGGAAGGGATTTATCCAGAATGATTCCCGCCACTTTGGATTTTGTCGCCAGCAGCGTATACTTGGTCGCAAAGAAGACAGTAATCAAATGAAGTGCTTCTATATATGAAAGTTCTGTGAAAGGAGTCGCTAGAGCCTCTATTCCCCCTATACACTTGGAATAGCCATGAAGGTAGTCCCTCTTCAGTCTGTCTTTATATTATAACTATATCTATAGAACACCTTATTTGAACTACCCAGCCCTTTGCCCCTGTGTGCCATGATACCAAAGTAGATACACTACAAGGTATTGATTGATTCCGGAGGCTGCATGGATCCCGCAGGTGCAAATGTAGATAATGCACCATTGCGAGTACCATCAAGCCTTTGCGGGGGCTGGGTGCCTTTCCCGGAAAAGGAAACCTCTGGTCCAACGACTGATTGTTTGGTGGGGACCTTTGGGAGATGAGAGGACAAGCGAGGCAAGTGCTATCAGTCACGCGTCTCGTTGAAAAGAAAGCTTGCGGGCAAATGTAAGTATCCGAACCGTCAGACTCACTTGTAGGGACTGTGAACTTCCTATTGTAAAGTCGAAGCTTTGCGGTAGTGGAGCGCTAACGCCATCACCAGCAGTTCCAGCAGTAAACGTGTACATGGTAGAATTCTTTCCCGTTCCCGTTCCCGTTTCTGCCTGCCTTGACCTAATGCTCAGCGTGGTAGCGATCTGGCCATCTTGTTTCCCTCCCTTCCCAGTTTCCTCCTTGGCAAGAACATTAAAAACAGATTTTTTTGTCGCTGAACCAAGCAGTTCAAGAGCTTTTGAGCTTCTCCTTTCACATCAGCCACCCCATGCCCGACGTCTTCCCGTACTGGCGTCCCCAAACTCGTCACATCATTAGTATCCCCTTGACTTCTCCATCATTGATCTGACTTCTCAGCACCGCAGTCCTGTTCCAGGAATCCAGCTTACCAGCGAGCTGTTCACAGGTCGCAGCCATCTTTCGAAGGTCCCGTCGCCATTGATCACCGTCACCGCAACACTGATCGCACCTACACATGGGTCGTGCTACCGGTAGGGTTACTTCGTTCCTCGAAGGGTGAAAACGATCCGCTGGGGGAAGGTTTGGACATCGAGAAACGGGCTCGTCGCTGATTTCATACAGATTCGCGCGTTCTGAAAGGCTTTCCCCGACGTCTCGCAACTTTGCAGCTAAACCTCTTAAGCTCTCCTTCAGTGAATGCTGGTTTGACATACCACTACGCCGCCTGGCCTGTTCCGTAGGGGATTGCATAGAAAAGGTCTTTAGATTCGACCTGATCCGACTCGCTGCTTGTGAAGTCAACGTGTTGGATGAGAAAGTGAACGGCGGAAGGATGTAGTGGAAAGATGGCCCCAGTCTCAGGGTCGAAGCGGTCGTTCTTCAATCTGATCCTTTCGGTCGCATACATCCGTCAGTCAGACGCTGCGTATATATCCTGCCAGGGTCCGACGTATACATAAACCGTACTCCAAGATAATGAAAAAGAGAAGCGAAAAAAGTGCTCCCCACCATCGAAAGGCGGTCATTTCAAATCTACACGTGACTGTCCTTTGTGCGTTCAGAATCCAACCTTACCCTATGGACTCTAACAAATCTCAGCGCAGGTAATTCGCCGCCTTTCGGTAAGCTATATTCAAACGAATTGAGCCTCCTTTGTTTTCCACAGGGGTTAATGCAAAGAATCATAATCCCCCGATCAATTAAGAAGTAAGCGGATGGTAGGCCGTTGGCAACTCGTTTCATGTCATCGTGCGCCTTTGCTATCGATGAGTGCCAATGCTAGATCCTGTCGCAGTGGGCGATGCTGCTAGTCGAGGGAGTCCCGAAGCAGTCACTTCACTCTTATTGTGATACAGTTGGTAGTGAGGCCTAAGGTGCGAACGTAGTGGCGGATTGCGACTGAGTTTCCGTTGATGTTGGCGGGGGTCGCTCAATTAGCACTTGAGCGTTGCTGGCAGCTTTCTGGGCACATTTCTTATTATGTAGACTTGTTGTCATGGTATCATACAAATTATACAGAAGTATAACTTTGGGTAGCGGCACTTGCTCTAGCAAATGCCTTTTCGCCTTATCCGACTCAAAGCGACAGAGTCCCTTCACCTGCTACCGCCCAGCATCAACCTTTGCCCGCCAAACACGCGCCTTCTCCCTCTCCAAGCCATCCAACTCCTTCTCAACACGCATCACAAACTCTTTCCTCCGCGCTCGGACCTCTTCGTCACCATCACTATTCACAGCATCTGCATCGACGAGTAGTGCAAGAAGGGAATGCGCATGTGCATGGTACGGGGTATTTGTGGATGTGTATTCGAGTTGCGGGATGGTGGCAGTGTCCGAAGGGGTGGATGATCCTGACTGGAAGTCGAGGGTGGAAGGGAACGTGAAGCCTGATGCGAGGCTTTCGAGTTTCGAGTTGAGTGCTTCGAGCACTTCGAGGCGCTGGACACGGGTTTGGTGTTGTTCGTATTGTTCGTGGATATCGGCGAATGCAGGTCCTGAGTCATCTTCGGCAGCAACATCGACAGAGTCGGATGCAGCTGCTGGCTCTGGAGCAGATGGAGGGGGTGTTGGCTCTTGCTGTTCGGCCGGGGTGTTGACGCGCGTCTGACTCGTTTCAGTGGAGACTCCCATGCCGCGGAACAACCTGAAAAATGACACGCCCGTCAGGACCCATCGTCATTAAAATGCAGTCAAGGAGCAACACGTACGAGTTCAGGAGACTGCTCATGTCGACACCTTCGTCTTCCTCTTCCTCTTCACCTTCCTCCTCGGAAGATTCTTCGAAAGCTTCTGCACGGACTTGCTCTTCGGGACGCTCCCTCGCAGGTGCAGATTTGCCTTCATGATGATCAACGGTCGGTTCGTCTTGGAAGAGTCTACAAAGGCAGAAGCCTACGATCAGCCACGCGAGAGGCAATATACAAAGTACGGTCGGACCTACGAGTTTATGAAAGCAGCAAAGGTAATCTCTTGTTGCCTCTGCGCCTGTTGACGCCGGGCATTCACCGCCTCTTCATACTCCCTTCTTTCCTCTTCCTCCACTTGTTGTTGTGCAAGAAACCGAGCTCGTCGTTGTGCATGATGATACGCACGAATAGTAGCTTGCTCCTCTTCTCGAAGAGCGAGTTGCCGTTCGTATTCCCGTCGTGCGAGCGCTCGTCGTCGGCGTTCTTGTTCGACGGCTCTGGCGTGTTCTTGCTTCAAGGCGAGGCGGCGTTGATACTCTCGTTGACGTTGGCGCTGGAGCTCATGCTCACGCTCACGTTCTTGTTGAGCAGCGATCTGTGCTGCTCGTCGTTGTCGACTTTGTTGCGAGACGAGCTGCTGCAAGTCGAATATCGATGGAGTGGCACGACATGCTGGATCAGCGGATAGGACGTATGAAGGTTGAGACTGGCGGCGTTTTGAAGACTGCGCAGACTGGCAGAATGGCTGATAGTAAGCGGATGGATACATTGTGATAGATGGAGTGTAAGTGAGTGCTTTCAAGACGGGTGCCGAATGAGAACTGACCAGTAGTGAACTTATATACCGCCTCAGCTTCCGCTCCGTCGATCCTTCGTTATCTTATCGCCATTGGGAGGACGCTTAGTCAACGTTTGAGATTGGGACGACGCTTGCGACTCGGTGGTTGTCAAAGCAGATTTTGCATCAAGCAAAGGAAGAAAGTTCGAGGCAAAAACCTGGTTGATAATCCTATCAAGTTCGCGAATGTTCCAGCCGAAGCGCGGGGCACCTGCTGGAAACGTCGGGAAAGGACGCGGATGCAAATGATAGTGGCGGTGAGACAATAGCTGACGAAAGGAAGACTCGAGAATGACCTATGACAATTCCTATTGACCTGCAGTTCGGATTGAGTAAGCGGTCGGCTGACAGAGTAAGAGCATATATAGAGAGTGCAAGTAGTATCTACCTATCAAGTCCTTTCTGGCAATGATTATCTTAATCAACTTGAACTGCAATCTGCTATCATCGCATTCCAACGCTTCACCATGTTCCCATCCGTCTTCTACCAACCCACTCACCAGTACCACACTCCATCACGACATGCCTCACCTGATCAGCATCGCCAGACGCCGTTCACGGTGGCCAGCGTCGACGCTTACGACCTCCTCAACACTCGTGCTCCTCATGCCTACGTAGATGCCGAGGCTTCTGTTCTCGAACACCTTGAGCGACAAGCCGAGCTGGAAGCCTTGCGTGCTCGAGAGCGCGAGATCGAAAGACAACGTCGGCTCGCGCATATCGCTGCCTTGGAAGAAGCTCAACACCGTCAGTACCACCAGCAAGCCGTCATCGATGCTTACCTCCAAGCTCAGGCACGAGCTCGTGCTCAGGCCGAGGCTGAACGACTGCAGAGGGAGAGACAGAGGCAGTATCAGCAGCGAGTTGAAGCTATTGCCAGAGCTCAGGCTATTCAGCGAGAAAGAGCGGAGAGGGCTCGTATGGAGGAGATTGAACGTCGTCGTGCTCAAGCGAGACAAAGGATCTTTGTCGACGAGTTGTTTGAATCGTAAGTCCTGGCTGCTATCGGTCCTGGTCGTTTTCAGCATGCTGACGTTCCGCTCTGCAACAGACTCTTTTCGGATGTTCCGCGAGAATTGGAAGCACCCTCTTCTCGACAACCTCAGGTCCAACCTCGCTTCGTTCCACCTCAAGTCCAACCCCGCATTGCTCCTCGAGTTGCCCCTCCTCAAGTACAAGCACCACCTCGCGTTCCTCAAACACTTGTACCGCCTCAGGTCACCTCCCATGCCGCTCTTCACAGTGCTCAACCCAAAGCCGCGCCAATGCAGATTCAACATCAACACGTTCAAACTCAGCCGGCACAGGCGTCCGTTCAGCGTTCGCAAGCTAGGCCGGCAGCCGCTTCTACCGCTGCTCCTACGTCGGAACAAGAGGCGTTTGAAAACTTCCTAAACTCGTAAGTCTGTCTCCCGCTTGAAATACTTGAATTTCGCGATGTACTGATTCGGCTCTTTGCGTCTATTCAGGTTCTTTGGCGTTTCTGCTCCTCAATTCGCTCGTGCGCCGGTTCCGGCCGCAGGAAGACCATCAGCTGCCTCCCCTGAAGCCAAGGCTCAACCCGAATCCAAGAAGTCGGTCGCGTTTAGCCAGCCTCCAAGAGTGCAGGCACCTCAGCCCGTCAAACCGGAACACATTGCTCCATCGAAGCCTTCTGTACCGACGGCACCAGCTCCTCGAGTTTTGGAAGATTCCACGGCTGCACCAGAAGCTCCCCAGTCCGACGACTTGACCAATTTGTTGAGCACGGTCTTTGGTGTTCCTTTTGTTCGACGAGTGGACGAGGAGCAACGATCTCCCATTCCAGTCGGGCAGAAGCATTCTGAAACGGAAAAGGCCACACCGACTCCTCCCGTTCTTGAAGAGATGCCACCGGCTCCTACAGTGATTGAACGACCACCTTCGCCCGCGCCATCGGATAATGTCCGGCTCGAACGGCCAACCGAAGCTCAAGAACCTGAAGAGGTTAGCGAAGACTTCAAACGGATGGTAGACAAGGTCTTCAAGGATTTGGAAAAGGCTTTTGGAGTGTCTGAAGAGGCACACGGAGAAGGCAAGCAGAGTGTAGCGGAAGGCAAGAAACCGGAACCTATCCCTGCTACCGCGGAGTCTTCACCCAGCAAGAAGGAAGCACCGTCTCGCCCGGAAGTTCCTACGACCATAGAAAGTCCTGCACCTGCCGCTGTACCTACCCCACAACCCGCATCTGCTCCTCAAACTATCGCTCCAGAACTCAAGGATCAGCCCATGGAGGAGGAGTCGACGATCGATGAACATCAGCTCGACTCTGCTTCTGCAACTACCTTTGAGGACGACGATGTACCCGCCTCCGCTGCCGACCTGCAATCCGAAAAGGCGCAAAGTGCAGCTACCTTGATCCAGCAGAAATATCGTCGACATCTCGCACGAGTACAGCGGCTGGAGAAACTGGACGCGCTGAAAGCAAAGTTGGCAAAACTCGAGAGTGGCTGGACGTTCCCTGAACACCTCGATTTCCAGGACCCAGACTCGGGATTGACTACACCGTCTCTTGATCCTGTTGATGGCGCTTCACACGATGGCGACGAGCGAGTCGTTCCTGTTCCCGCTTTGGCGTTCACCCACAACAATGCACCTTACCATGCGCATGCTCAGGCCTTGCTCGCTCTTTTGGTCTCGGCCGATGCTATCTCGAGCGATGGAGATCAGGAGGTGAGAAAGGTGCGCAAGGAGTTTGTGAAAGAGGTCGAGGGACAGCTGGCCGAGATGGAACGACAACGCAGCGATGTATGGAAGAAGCAGCAGGCTGCAAAGGCTAGCGACAAGGCGCCTACTCCTCGAGATGTTGACATGGAAGCCAAGGACAGCCAAGCAATTGGCGGCAAAACAGCAGATGGACAGGACGAATCTGACACCAAGATGGCGTCTCCGCCAACCGAGTACGTAGAACCGGAAACACCAAAGGCCGTACAGCCTCAATCGACACTACAAACACCGGTCGATGCTGCTATGGCGGAAAGTGTGCCAGCAGAACCGTCAACTCCCGCGCAGGACACATTAGTAGAACCGATTCTCGAAAAAGAGGTACTTGGCATCGACCCCGATGTTTTGACTGCTCCGGAAAGCGAGTTTATCGAACCTGAATCCTCCACATCGAAAGAAGCGATGGATCTCACGTCCGATGGCAAATCAACCGAGCTGGAGAGTCGATCTGAAGACCCAAAGGACGCGAAAGACACCGCGACCAAGACATCTCAGCCTCCTAAACCAACGGTAGAAGATGCGTCGGACGTCTCGGATATCTTTGATATCTTGTGAGGTGAAAAGAGATGGCTTGGTGATGTTGGCGTTGATGTAGGAGGCGCAGATTATCAGGCACGATGAAGAAATTATAACACATCTTGTACTGAAATAGCTAGAGACAGAACTGCATTACTGAATTGAATATTGCTGAACATCTGACTTTCTGGCCTTGCACCTTCATTGCACTCGCCAAGGCCAGCGAAATTCGGGTCTCTGCTCTAGCGGCTCTGATCCAGCCCTTTATGTCTCCTTATTTCGCCGAACATCTTCAAACGGCTGGTCACTCCCGCATTAAGACACTGTCGGGCGGATCATAGCCGTTGACAACGTGTTCAGTTGACTCGCTCACGACTCTCTTTGACGGTCCAGTCCTTTCTATGCTTACTTCGGATGTCGTTCACAAGCCGTCCTGGATGGCCGGTTTGGTATCGCTCTTTTGCGCTGCAGTAACGTCCACTTTGGTGAGATATCGAGTCATTCCTCTTCAGATGCGTCAACGTATGTGTCACGAGCGTTCGAATCCGCTATCCCAACATGCTGCCCGGTCGCCATTTCTGTCATCCTTGCTTGGTCCTATCTGATCTATCAGGCAACTGGTACTCGGTGCAGTGATGAATATTCCGCATCCATGATAACCTACATACAACATCGTTTCCCTCTCTTGCGGTAGAAATCCTTTCAAAACATCGAGTCTATGAAATGCCTTCATCCTTGGCCTTCAACGTCCGCGCATGTGCATCCACTCTCTCCACCAATTTTGCGATGCTGATCACCTCCTCCTGCTTCCTCTGCACCGACGGGTACTTGCTCTTCACTGCTCCTGATATCGGAGCCATGTTGTCAAACTGCATGTTCTCCACTTTTCCATCTGTGTATCCGACACTGAGGTGCGATGATGTTGCGCTTGACGGTAAGATATCGACGAGTACGTTTACGCTTGGTGATGGAACTGCCTTTGCTGCCGGCGAAGGACGAAGTTGTGTTGTGTTATCCGGAGTAGCTATCAGATTGAGGAGAAGCTGTACGGGCCGGGATGTGGCAGGGTGGAATGGGTTGATTCGTGCATGAATGGCTATGGGGATGGATCGCTGGTCAGGTGCAAATCATGCGAAATGGAGAGGCGGAGGTACGTACTGGTTATATGTGACCGGGTGAGGCGGTATCCAGGAGGCATATTGTAGGGAATGAATGAGGTGAAGAATGAGAGCAATTGATTCAAGACAAGATTGAAGCAGAAAGATTACCTCCAATGAAGTAGGTTGCTCTCGATCAACCCTTCCCTACTTCTAAAATGTGCGCTTCTTCACTAGAGCGCGCCATTACGAATCGGTGGTATGGTGAGTCTTGTATAACTTTCCCTAAAGACCAGTCTTGCCACTTCACATCTTGATCTTCTACGGCACTCATCTCACCGCATCTATTCGCCTTGCTCTCGTCAGTAAATACAACCATGAATGATCTTTCAGCGTACCGGATTCCAGGCCTGCCGCCAACGGCATACTATATTCCCTCATTCATATCCGAAGCAGAAGAAGAGTATCTGTTACGCAAGGTATGTTCAAATCAATCAGTTCCCGGTTGACGTTTCTCATCGTCTTGCATTGTCACTTACAGATCTCAGAGTCTCCCTTACCAAAGTGGAAAACAGTCGGAACTGGTAGAAGGTAATTCAAGGTCAATCACCGCTCCATCTCGAGGAAAGACACGGCTACTTGAAGCGTAGAGGCTGATGCTTCTGCTACCTTCGCGGTCGGTCCGTAGATTGCAGTACCTAGGTGAGCTGCATATGCATGAGATCTGCCGACTCCCAAACTTACTCTGGGTATCATGCACGAATACCAGGCGGTACTCTCACCAAGAACAACATCCTGATTCCGGAACCACTACCAGCGTATTGCACCGAGTTGTACGTCAACGGTCGGAGCATATTCGCCTAGCATCGCATATATTCTGACCTTACGCATCCACTTAGCCCGAACCTGGTTGAACGTATAGCAAACACGACTGATGTGTTCCGCGTACAGAGTACGGCTTCGACGACCTCTTCGTCAGACGGAAAGCCGAATCAATTGTTGATCAACGAGTACAGTGCAGGGCAAGGGATTGCTGTACGTATGCGAATGATCTCTTCGCATCCTTCCTTCGCTCATCATAGCCATTCGTTCAGCCGCATGAAGACGGCGCTGCATACCATCCTGCTGTCGCGACTATTTCCCTCGGATCAGCACAGTGTATCGACATCTATCAGTACTTGTCGGAGACGGACCCATCGCCACCATTGACCCATACCCTGCGCGAGGACGTAAAGCTACCCTCCAGCAATACAAATACAGCCGACGATGCGGCGAAACAGCACAACGGCAAAGCCATCGCCGCCGTACCTCTCGCGCGCGTATTTCTCGAACCACGTAGTCTGTTCATCATGACTGGATCATTGTACCAGTCTCACCTCCACGGTATCAGCTTTTCCGACACCGACATCTTGACTCCGTCGTTTGTCTCGTCCGTACCAATAGCAAACCTACCGCTGCTTGGGAATCCAGAGATTTCGAGAACCATCGAGAAGGAGGGGTCGTATCGTTCGGAACGTAGCTCGAGGGTCAGCTTGACGTTCAGAAAGGTCGAGAAGGTGATGAAAGGTGGTTTAGGAGCAGGCAAAGGGAAAGGCTTGTTTGGACTGGCGAAAAGATAAAGTATACCTTGAATGCGATGAGAGCGTGGAATACGTATTCGATTAGACTTAACTTTCACCAGTTGTATTTGCTGTAGGTATGGATAAGATATTTCATCGGATCGTAACATCAACCAATACAGCCTTCCTTCCATCAACTTGTGCGAAAATGAAGACACTGATCTCTCGCCATGCGACCAAGATATCCAGGATGAACCGCTTGGAAACGCTGCGCCAGGAAGAGGTTACACTTGGTGGTGAAACGAAAGCAAAGATAAGCACAAGGAAACGGAAGGCATTGTGCACTTTGGCAAGTACGCACGGACGAGGTGTAGATTGGTATGTCAAAGTCACAACCGATCTGGAAGCTCATCAAGTCTCGTAAAAGTCCGGTTATTACACTCAGATCACCCAGCAGCGCAGTGAACACTATAGGATTCTTCGCTCTCTAAGCTGAATGTTTTTTTTTACGCCTTTCTCAAGCGCGGTTATTACAAGCAGCTTCACAACCGTATGTGTGACGTGCCCGAGCGCACATCCCAGTTTTAGCTATGTAACAGCCCCCTCTCACTATAGAAAATTTTAGTTCAGGTTGTACATGGATTCGCCAGCAACTGGCCAAATGGAATTCAACCGCAACTGACCATCGAGATTGAGAAACAACAGAGTAGTTGAGCCTTTGGCCTGTGCAGCCTATGAACAAGCTAGGCGGCAATGAAAAGTCACATTAGAACAATTTGAACAATGAACAATTACATGGCCACACCGCGGTTCATGTGTTTCCGCAGCGGCTCAATGTAACCTGGTCAAGGGGTCCAGGAGCTGGTCCAGGAGCTGGTCCAGGTTCAACCCTACCCCAACTTCTGCTTCCGCTTCCGCTGGCATTATTGATTTCCGCGCCAACTCTCCTCACTGTACTCCATTCAACCTTATATCTTCAACTCGGATTCAACCGAGAATGGTGGTGGAGGTTCAATTGCCACTCTGCGATTTCATTTTCGTTCCCATATTCTTTCTTGGCTTTCGTTTTTTTTTTCAATTGCATTTTCAACTTTATTTTCATTTTCATTTTCAACTATTTTCATCTTCAACTGTATTTTCATTTTCAACTTTATTTTCATTTTCATTTTCAACTATTTTCATTTTCAACTGTATTTTCATTTTCAACTTTATTTTCATTTTCAACTTGATTTTTGAGTTCCAGTTAACTTTATTACCATGTTCAACTGCTTTTCAGTTTCAGCTTTGAGTTCCTAATTGACCTTGAAACCGCACTGAGCTCAAGAAACTCAATCTTAGCCCTTGCGCAGACGTCCAACCCTTTCTCACACAACAACTTGAAGGCTCTTGTAGCTTTTTTTGTCAACAATATGTCATTTGGTCTGCGTGACAGCTTGCGAGACTCGAACTCGCGCTCTCAGTTGTACAATTAGGGGGGGGGGTCAAATACTCGATTTAATACCCTGAGCAAGCCTGTTCCGACGAGAATTCGGTGTAAGCGAGGTAGAGTCGGCGTTTAGGGAGGAATGGGGATAGAGGGGTCTTGCTGAAAACGACGGGAAACGGAGCGGAAACTAGTATCCGTTTCAACATGTAAAAAGCTACCTTGAAAGCTTGAAATCTATTTCTTTGGAGGATCTGACGTTTTGGCTAATGATTTTACAGTGAAACGTGCCCCTTGTGTTATATTTCTACCACAGCAGAACGCGGACATGGTCACCTAATAACCGCCTGGTTTCGCGTTTCAGGATGCGGATGCAGGATGCCAGGATGCATGCGAGACCACCACACGATAGGCGATAGGAGGCGTTTTGCGACGGACTATTCTGCATTGCGTGTGAACCAACGTTGTCATCGGTTTCAACATTGCATCATTATAGAGCTTGAGATCGTGGCTATCCAGCGATATCTCTAGTATGCTGTTACACCTCAAGGCCAGTGATAAATGTCCTTATCTATCTCCGACAATCGTCATAAATGTAAATGTAAAAATGGCTATGCGTAACCCTGCTGATGCTTTGGTAATACAGAATACTGACCTGGTGATTGGCTCGAGCTCCCGTTGTTGTTCGCGGTCACGGGACTGACGCAAGCGTAATCGATACGCCTCGTAGGGTTATTTAGCTGCTCAATGGCAGGGGCTTCAAACTGCCGTATCTTAGCTTTTGCCTTCCGACCGGTCCAATACAAAACCAGTCATCAACTCAAGTCTTCATAGCTTGTCTTGTCTGTTACGTTACTCAACGTATACCCAAATACCTTCAGCATACCGATGAACAACGCCGAAAACAACAAACATAACAATAACAACAACAAAAACAACAACAACAACAACAACATGGTCGGCATCATTACTTGTAGCAACGGCATCAGCCACGATTCGGCTGCGTCTCTCTGTTTGGAAAGTTGTAACGAACGCCTTGGCGCCTGGCTGGTCCAGCGCAAGGTTGAAGAGTTGGAAACTATCGCTGTCAAAGTAAGCTTCCGCTAGAGTCACATTGTTTTTATCTGCAACAACTTGTAGCTGATCGCCTTTCGATTCCATCCATCCTCAGATCGGTTGCCTTTTCGCTTCCCCTATCCGTCTGGTCCTGCTTCTCGCGTTGTCTCGTGCTAGTCGAGCTGATCCCATCGTTAGTCCCAAGTACTGGCACCTTCTGATTGGCTGCACGGCACCTCCAGTCTGGCCTGTATCGATTTCGGTTGAGCCGTCGGCGCCATCTGCTGTTCTCCCTGAAATGGATATTGATGAATATGAGGTGGAAGGGCTGCTCAGAGATGATAGTGACGAGATCGATCTCGATGAAGAGGAAGGAGAGGTTCTCATAGACGAAATGCTAGTGAGTTCTCATTTGTCGGCGTAGGTGTAGGAGCGTCAGGATCGGCTTGTTCTGACGCGATCATCAATCGCTGTTATAGGCAATGTTGGACACGGAGGACCACAGTCCTTTGACTGGAGGCATCCCGAACGGAACCACCGATCCTACTTATCTCCCGTCTCTTGGCGTCCTCAGAGCCCCAAAGCTTTTGGAGTCACCACTTTCCGACAGATCAGCTACGCCTACTCGACCTTCCTGCCTTTCTTCTGCACTTTCCATCAAACCTAGCTTTCGATTGTCTCCTCGGTGCATTCGACATAGATTGCAGAGCACGCTGTTTCCGACCGGCCAATCAACGCTTTCTCATAAGGTGGACAGCAACGGAGAGACGTTCCGCGGTTACAACTGCGCCTTCAATGTACCAGGCTTGAATCCTGCGAAGTCGGTCGCACGTGTGAAGCCGCACCGTGCAAATTTGGTACCCCGAGCGAGAAAACGAGTGCAAGAACATGGACAAGCCAGCTCTCAAGAGGTTTCACCACTCCCTGCCTTGCCGTTTGCGGCTGATGATCCATTTTTCGTCAGGGTGAGCCTCATACTCTCTGAAATAGGCATCATCTCAAATGCTGATGTGCGCTCAATAACAGGTTGAAACAGTAGATGAAGAAAAACTCTATAATGAGTTCGAGAAAAAGGACAGCATCTTCAGCACAAGTGCCGAGCAAGTATCAAGTGCAAGAGAAACAGGTGATGATAGAAATTGTGAAGCTGAAACGGATGGACTTGATTTTGATGCTCGAGTAAGTGACATTGTCTTCTTAGCAACTAGCCACAGCTCGCATGCTCCTAACGCTGATTGAGTGATTTATGATCTCCAGGGAGCGCGCTCGCCGGTGTCCGTCTCTGATCCAGGGCACAATGCGATTCAAAGTATCCTGGATCAGCAGGACAGTCTCGTTCCTACCGCAGATGCTTCGTCAACTCAAGTAGTGAGAGACCCTGTCTGGACAGCCTTAGTGATTTCTTACTGACTGCTTTATCATTTCTTCCTGTCAGAAGCGAAAGCGTGAACATGATGGCTCCGAGGCGGACGGTGCGGGCTTGTCAGAAGAGAGACCTCTTGTAAGTTTACCCCTGAGCGGATTATTGCACTCACTACGGCGCTGACTTCAGCAACTTTGCTCCTTCATGATGCCAACCTGATAGAAACGACGCAAAATGAACGCTACTACCTCAACAACCCCGCAATTGAACATGAATATGGTTCAAGGCCCAACCGACAGCGGTTCGACTTGTCCCCAGCCGACCCCGGTCCGTTATCGTCTATTGGAAACGGAGTTTGCCAGTGGCTTGGCGATGCGCATGAGTCGAAGATATCGCGAGACGGTATGTCGTAATCAGTCGCTCTGGAGGTTATACCCGAAGTTCTGACCTATAACATTCTTGTATTGCTGTTTTGTAGCGTGGTAGCGCAGCTATGGGACACGGATTGATGTCACCGTGGGCACAGAAAGTCGTCAATCGAAATGCTATCGCGTTCCTCGAGGACTACTGTCGCGGGCTCTCCCCCGTTCAAACTGTCATTCGAAATCATAACGTGTACAACTAATGAAGGCAGTAAGTTCAAACGGTTTCCCACCGCGAGCAATCCCGCTGATGATATTCCCTTACAGATACTGAATCTGCTAGGTCTAGGCCATTAGGACATCTCTAGCCCGCAATCTACGATGGGCGCAACATAGTACTTCCTGGGTGAAGGACGACGCCATACCCAAACTCTGATGCTTATCTTCGACAAACTCTGACGCTTATCTGCGACACCGCGAAACATTCACCAATTCTGACAAACGGATGATGTCTAAAAGCCAATATTGTTTTTGTTTTTCCGACACGAACAGCTCTGGAACCCACTAATACGAACTGTGCTTGTTCACTACCGCCACTTCGTCGACAAGGCATGGCAATATGTGGATCCCCATTATAAGGCCAGGAGCGAAGCCTGGCCTGCGGCTCTTCAAGATTGCAAGTTCACTACTTCAAGTTACAAACGGCTTCGAGCGATGTTGGTTTACTTTGTTTGCTGGAGTTCTTATGCTTGAACGTCAGCGAGTGTTAGCTAGTGTATCCTTTGAAATTCACGAGGAGCCTTGATTGATGAAAGCGGATGTAAGTTCTTTTCTCATCTTTCCCTAAGACGTCCGTCAGATACTGATTTGTCGGATCTGCCGGGTCTGCGTTTTCAGAAAGACTCAGAGCGGACTACCCGCCACAAACTCTTCCGTTGCCAATCCTTCACGTATCATACCACCTGATTGATGAAAGCGGACGTAAGTCCTTCTCTGTCACCGAGCAAAGACGGGCGTCAGATCCTGATTTGTCGGATTTGCGTTTTCAGAAAGACCTTAGAGCGGTATTCCCGCCAACAACTGGTCCGTTGCCAATCGTTTCTCGTTGTAAGACAACCTTGACTGATGAAAGCGGACGTGAGTTTTCCCCCCACCTGATAAGAGCAAAACTGAGATAGACTCTAATTTTTCGCATCTGCTCGCTCAGAAACAAAACACCAAGGGCGCGCGGTATATCCCCGCCCTAGACTCGTCCGTTGCCAGTCCTAAATTGAAGCATGCCACACCTTTCCGTCAAGAGATCCCTATAATGATCATTCAAGTCCAACAAATGAACCAAGATCCGAAGCCAGTCATCGTTATGAAACGCCAACCGGACGCCCAAGAAACTCAATTTCGACATTTCAAAACACTTCTGATACCGGACTTTATGCAGCCTTTCATTCTTTCTTTACTTTCTCCAGGGCATCCTCGTTGATCGAGCTCCGCCATTATTGACCAAGTTGATACGTCTCCGAGTGTTATTGCTTATCTCATCTTCCTTCTTGTGTAATGGTGCTTTGTGGTCTGTTTGCAATATACGAATATCATTTTTTGAATGTATGAATCTCGCATTGTATTGCATTGTCTTGTCCCGCTTGCTCGCTTGTCTGTTTCTTGTTTGTTTCTTGTGTTTTCCTTCAGAAATTGGACGTGGTTCATCGTGGAAGCTGGATGAACAAGATCCATAAAAAGAAAGGTAGTAATAATAACAATAATAAACGTAAACTGCATCCAATGTCCTGCTCAAACCCATTCATCAGTGACGGCTTACAACCGCCTGCCTGCCATCTCCCCGCTCTACTTTTTTGCTTTTGCCTTTTGGCCCCCCCCCCCCCCCGCCCCTCTCCTTCATGCTAACGTCTTTGGCACCCCCTCCCGCGTCAACAAACTCTCCTCATCCGCCAACCGCCTCGGCCCGTCACCGACACGGGTATGAATCAACCGACTCACGGCACCCTTTTCCCATCCACCCTCACGCACGACCGAGGTATTGAAGCCTTCCGGTCGCGCCCCCGCCCCCGCCGGAGAAGCAAGCATGCCAAACGGATCCGGGAAATCCTGCGTCTGTGGGAAAAACTGGTTGATCGTGTGTACGACCACGTGCATGTTTTCCTCCAACGCATAAAGCACGGCATTCGGCCCGGCGTCAAACGTGTACGCCGCGACCATCCCCTTGCCTTGAGCAAGAGACGCACGGTTCAGTTCTTCCACGACGGCGATAATCGCGCGTGAGACGTCGTTTAGGTAAAAGATCGGGGGGGACGTGTCCATGCATACCGCGTGGAACTGGTTCGAGTCTTGCATCGTGAGCGAGGCAAAAGTGGTGAAATCTCGGGCGAGGATGGCTCGTGAGATTTCCTCCATTCGGGCGGGGACGACGTGGTGGATTCGGTGTTGTAAGAGTGACGAGGTAGCGACGGTTTTCTGCATCCCGGACGTGGAGCTTGTTCCCTTTTTCGCATCAGAGACTACACAGATCAACGCGTGCATTTCGGGCCAATGACCGTGATCGGCGACCTGAACGGCGAGACTATCCGATCCGTCATCCCTGGTTCCCATTTCCCAGGCTACGAACCCGCCAAACAAGGACCGACAGGCCGAGCCGGAGCCTTGGCGTGCGATGAGGGATAGCTGGGACGGTGTTTGTGGGAGCGCGTAGAGTTGGGAGACAGAGTAGACGAGGGCGGCGAGGCCGGATGCGGAGCTGGCGAGGCCGGCGGCGGTGGGGAAGTTGTTGTATGATGCGATACGGAGTGGCCATTCTGACATCTACGCGTCGTGGTCGAGCGAGTCAGTGACGGAGTAGAGAGGCGGTAAAGACGGTCATGCGGTCATACGGTGCTCTCAAGACTCACCTTGGGCGCCGCACTATCCTTTTCCTCCACCTCTTTCCTCCACTGCCTCAACGCAGCCAAACAAACCTGTGTCCTTCCACCGGTCACAATCTCCTCTTCCCGGCCATTCAACCACAGCCGATCCCCCGGCGCATACTCTTGACTCGTGGATGAGGTGGTGGTGCTTCGTAGGTGGTCTTGGGAGAGTGTGACGGAGAGTGAAGAGTTTGTGGGCAGGATGAGGGAGGTGTTTCGTTTTCCCCAGTACCTGCGCGGAGGGGTGGGTGGGAGGGTGAATACTGTGTGGGAACCTGGAGGGTGAGGAAGAGGACGTACTTTATGCATGCAATGTTTACCGGTGCAGAGACTGTTGCTTCGTACGTCGGCATGTTGCAAGTAATATACTAGTAGGGATTGCGTTGTTGGGTCGTTGGGTCGTTGGAAGAATGGAATAGATAGAAGATCCATCAACCTCATCTCGAACGATCCTGGCCCAGGCTGGGGCGCGCTTTACCTGGCGGAAATAAGAGGCAGCTGATTAGCGCAAGCCACGGCGGGGGGTCGGGGGGAGATCCGGCGGCCGTTCCAGGGGTTCATGGTCAGGGGGGTTGAATCTCGATCGTCGGCTACTGACTGACTGGGTTGGTCAGTCATTCTCACCTTTTTTGGTTTGTTTGATATTCAACGCAAGGTGAGTGGCGACCATCCACTCTCCATTCCATTACACAGGTCAACCCAAAGATGTTTGCTCGTACAGGTCTTCGAACACTCGTGAGTCCCTCCCTGATCACCGCTCACGTCACCACGCACGTCTGAGAAAAGGAGGGCGAGGCGAGGGAATAGGACTGAGACTGATACCTAGCTCGATTCCTTCGTCGTGTACAGAGCTCCCTCCCGCCTCGTCAGTTCGCGGCTACTACCCGAGTTCTTGCGCATACTAGGTTTCTTTCAGACAGTAGTAGGAAGAAGATTGATGATGTACGTTCCCTTTCCCTCGCCCGCCTTTCCTTGTCAGTTAACCCTCCCCCCACCCCCCATTCCCTCTACCAGGCAGTAAAACAAAACCCGCTCGTCGTATTCATGAAAGGCACCCCCGACGCACCACAATGCGGTTTCTCCCGCGCCGTCTGTCAAATCCTCGACGTGCAAGGTGTCCCGCGTGAAAAACTCGTCACGTACAACTGTTTAGCGGATCAAGAGTTGAGGGAGGGGATCAAGGAGTATTCCGAGTGGCCGACGATCCCGCAGGTTTATGTAAAGGGCGAATTTGTGGGGGGGTGTGATATTGTGCTTTCTAGTGAGTCACGCGAGGCCGAGGCGCGCGAAGCCGAGCGTTGGGTTTTCTCCTATTCTCCCTCTACCCTCCACCCTCCTTCCCAAATTCAAACACTAACCATCCCCCTCCCACCCTCACAGTGCACCAATCAGGCGAACTAGAAAAACTATTGATGAGTGAAGGACTCGTCTCCGAGGAACTTCCCGCGGACGCACCGACACCCAGTAACCAGCAGTAACGCCGCCGTCGGGCACACACACACCGTCATTATGATATGTATAAGAAAGAAGATGTCGGTGATGATGATGATGATGATGAGTGATGATAATTGACGTAAAGCGTGACGCGGAGAAAGCGTGCAGTGCATCCGTGTCTGGTCAGGTGATGCAATCAGCATGCATGCACGTCCGGTCTGGAGTTCTCACTTCATTTGCGGTGCTTCCGACTTCCGAGTTTTGCGACTTACCGCCCCTCAGGAGTTTCAGGGACAGGGAATCCACCATCGTCGTCGTCGTCGTCCCGTATCGTCGTCGTCCTCCTCCCTCCCGTATCGTCCCACTACCACTTTGTCATCGCACGTTTTCTTCGCTTTCTCCGGCATCCATCCATCCGTCCGTGTTCGCAGGGATAGCTATGAAGATGTTCGTACCGTTGTGTGCGTTGTGCGTTGGTCTGCTCAGGAGTCGTGTGTAACATGTTATGCGTCGTCCAACCGATCCACCGAATACTGACCGACGGGCCGAGGTCGAGACCGAGTGACTCCTTGCTTGCTTGCTTGCTTGCTTGCTTGTTGTCCGCGGGCCGCAGAACAAGCAGATGATGATGAATGATGGATGCACTGCGTGAAACACATGAGCGCTTGCTTGGCCGGTCGCCTGGTCTGGCCTGTCTTGCTTGGGGCGGGGGGAGGGGGGGGGGGTTATCATCTGGTGTGTGTTTAGTTAGTTAGTGTGGGTTGGTTAGGTAGTGTAAGTGGGCTGGTGGGCGGGCGGGCGCATGGATGTATGTGTGGCGACTGAGTGACGACAGTGAGCGTCACAAGTCTGAAGGATGCTTTGTACAGACCAACAACCCAGCATGACAAGACGCTGCTTCAGCGGACGTGGGTCAACGTTGTCATGAGCGGAATACCGATTCGATGATGTCCCAGCACGCAAACACGCAAACACGCAGACCCCCAAGCAATGTAAGTACTCCCGCGACCGAGTTGGGTTTCCGCTTCGGTCGGTCGGTCGGTCGGTTGGTCGGGTTTGGGAAACCGGACCGCACGTTCGTTGCGGGTGGGAGGCAGCGTCTTGTCCAAGACGAGCTTGATACCTTCGTCCGTGCATCACATGAATCGCCTTCTCCTCGTGATCCTCGTTTTTTTTTCTTTTTTTTCTTTTTTTGGAGGGTTTTTGTACCCCATCCTTCCTCGCCATCATCATCGAAAAGAGTCAACCGTTGTGCCCCCTCCCCCTCCCCCTCACCAAAATACGAGAAGAACGGCAAAGAGAAAGTGGGCGTGTTCCATCATCAGTCAGTCACTCATCATCATCAATCATCAGCCGCCCTGAATAGATGGCTGGAGAGGGGTTTATATGAGTGTATCACGCTGTCCCACGCCCCACGCCGCCATCCCCTTCTCTATCCGTTCATAGTAACAGCCATGAGCACAGGTGCATGAGTGATCAGCCACACCACGTAGTCCCGCAGCTGGCGCAGAGGCACAGATTGCCTGGCCTGGTTCGCAACGAGGCGAGGCAAGGCGAGGCAGACGATCTCAAACAGTGACTGACTGCTGGACGTATACGAATGACTCGATGTATAGCCGACGACGACGACGACGACGACGACGGCGTCGCGGTGCTGGTGGTGGTGGTGGTGCTGGTGTGGTGGTGGTGATAATAATACAAATGAATAACGCTTGCGGCCGCTGCTGCTGCTAAGCGAGGAGCTGCATATCTGATATACACATATATACATACAACAGCGGGGGTCCCAGTGAAACTCGATGCCATGTTGACGTGTCGGATAAAATGAATTCTCGGATTCTCGGATGAATCGATGGATGAACCGACCGACGAATGGACCAGTGAATGGCAAGATGGGGTACGTGATGGTTTATGTGAGGCGTTTTTCTTTTGTTGGTTTGGTTGGTGATTTAGAAACCGGTAGGGTTTTCCCGTAATGTGAGCTGTTTGGACGTGTGCGGTGCGGTGCGAGATAGGGAAGTGCGATAGATCAGTACGCGGACGGAGCAGATGCGTGTGGATGAGATGTGAAATGTTCAGGACTGAGTGGGAGGCAGCTGAACCTGGACAGCCTTGCCACACACAGGACGAGCAGGGTGGGAGCAGGACGCTCGAACGGACGTGAAGACACCGTGACGCCAGTGTGTAGAAAGGCAAGCCAACCAACAACCGACAGCCACAAACTGAACTGACCTTTGTAAACTTGGGAACCCGATGTACTGATTTTCGATAGCCCGGGGATGTGGGGTTGAATGTGGTGTATTTGTCTTTTGGCTGCATTTCTGATTCGGTGGGGAGGAGGAGGGCTCGGTCCTGCGCGACGGGGGGAGGGAAGGAGAACAAGCAAGAAAGATGATAGGTAAGACGACGCTATCCTGTATTTCGTGATCTCCCTCGTGTGACGGCCTAGGAACGGGGGAGGGAAGACCCAGGAAAAACCCAGCAACGTGACATACGAGCGCCTTGCATGAAACACCTGATTCTCTGACAGCAGCAATCACCTCATCGACCGCCTTCATTCGTTTTCGCTGGTTTGCTTTGCGTGTCGGGGACATGCGCCATGGTGATTTCCTACACGATGGGAGACGAAGAAGAGGAGAGGAAGGGTGGATCGGTGGATCGGTGGATTCGTGGATTGGTAGACCGGTGGAGTAGGATTCGTAAAGGGATGACGATGAGGAACAGTTCAAGGACAAGGACGTAAGTGCGTGTCCGACGGAGGTGGAGAGGGAGTGCAACAGGGAAACGAAAAACGAAAACGAAGACGTACCATAGTAACCCGCCAAAGGAAACACTACTCGCTCTAAAAGGTCCAAACATTTCGCAATGGTTTCTTTTCCTTTCCTACCTTGTCTGGGTTTCGTTTGTACCGTCTTGTGTTTGTATCAAAGTTTACTGGCTGCCGGGTACCAGGATCTCCTTCCTTCTCCCTCGATCACCCCTCCGGCCCTCCCTGTGAGCGAGATTTCCTCACGGGAAAGCGGAAGCGAAAACTGGTGCTTGCTTTGTCAGCATCCATTCTCTCCTAGAGCGTCGGTGACCGATCGGACGGGGGAAGGGGTAATGGGTAATGGGAAGGCGGACAAGGACAAGGATACCGGATATCAACACTTTACATATACCACCACTACTAGCATCACAACAACAGTAGGAGCAACAGCAGGATGTCTTTACTCTCCTCAATTCAGCCACTGAGACGGCGTATCGTCGCATCGGTATCATGTCGCCTGTGCGCGTCAGTTCAATCAACGGTAACGGCAACAGCAGCAGCGGCGGTGAGACAAGAATCGCAAAATACACGACAGCGGTACTTGCATTACCTCCGTCCTTGCTCTCCAGCACACACGACATCAGTACAAATCATACCACCACCACGTTCCCTCTTTCTTTTCCGCCGTTTCGCATCGACTGCGACAACGACCGCCAGCAGCGGTCCATCAATAACGATCCCTGATTTCCCCACACATGCGAATCGTCCACCCGTCACCGCCACCGCCGTTGGTGGCGCTAGTAGTGGTGACGGGTTAGGAAAACACGAAATCGTCGGGACACCGCCTTGCTTTGATGCGTTGAAAGCGGATGAAGAGTGGGGTGAGGATACTGAGCTTGTAGAGCAAGGGGAAGCGAGGATTTGGGTGACGGATGCGGCGAGGAAGGTATGTCCCGCGGTTACGATTTCTTCGTTGCAGGAGGAAAAGGGAGGAGAAGGAGGGAAGGAGGGGGGGGGAGCTATTTCGTGATGGATGGGATAGACGGTGGGATCGGAAAGGAAGGATGGAAGGCGCGAGCGAGCGAGCGAGCGAACTCGGCACGATTACGATATACACCCTGCTTACTCTTCCTTCCCACTCCCACTTTTACTCTCACTCTTCCTTCCACTCCCCATCTCTTTCATCAACTCTCAACGTACATCAACCGTTCCGTTTTCCGGTCTCACTACCCACCCACCCACCCACCCACCTACGCAGCAACTAACAAAAATCGCCTCCCGTGAACCCACATGGAACTCTACGCACCCTCATCTGGCGCTAAGGTTGGCCGTGGAGAGTGGCGGGTGTCATGGGTACCAATATGAGATGAAGTTGGAGGAGGTGCCGCAGCCTCAGTCGCAGTCGGGCGAGGGTGCAAGTGGGGAGGGGAAGGGTGGGGTGAATGTTGATGATTAGTACGTCCTTTTTCCCTTCTTTCGAACATGGTTATATGTACCTTTGAAGAAGAAGGGGAACGGAACGAGCGAGCCAGAGATAGGTAAAAGATGCTTGACACCGATACTGATTCCGATATGCTTGCCTTTCTCGCTCGCTCGCTCGCGCGCGTGTAGTGTGTTTACTGTTACCGGACCAAATGGGGAACCAGCGGTGCCTGTGGTGATTGATTTGATTTCGCTGGGGTTGCTTAAAGGTACGTGTGACGTCTGCTCGTTCGTTCTTTCGTTGTTGCGTTGTTGCGTTGTTGCTTCCTTCTCCTTCTCCTTTTCTCTTCTGCTTGTTTTGTTTGAGGTATATAGCGTTTTGCTCACGTCGTTTTCGTTTTACCTTTTCTTTTGCGATTTTGGATCATTTGGTGGGTGGGTGGGACAACAGGATCCACGCTGCATTTCGCTACCGAGTTGATAGGATCGGCTTTCGGGATCAAAGATAACCCACAGGTACGCCTTTTTTCCCTGTCAATTGTCCGCCTCTCAATCCAATTCAATCCCTCGCCTGCCCTATCCCCTGTCCTCCCTTGTTCGTCACGAATACCACAAATCATATCTGCGCCCGAACCGTGCGAGGGGCTGACTTACCATCCCTGCCCCCTCCTCTTTCCTTTATCACGTGTCGTGTCGGTCGTGTGAATAGGCGAAAGAAGCCGGCTCGTGCGGGTGCGGCATCTCGTGGGAAGCGAAATAGACATACACATGCACCCCATCGATTCCGCGGACACCGGTGCGATACGGTCCTGTGCGTCTGGTTGTTCGGTTTGCGAGGACCGAAAGCACGGAGGCACTGCGGGTCGGACGGGTAAGTATTTTTCCTACGGGGAGGTGCAGGGAGAGTTTGGGAGCACAGGTGCAAGGAAATGATGGCGGCGGCGACGGCAGGAGGAGACTTCCACCCGTCCGTGGATAAACACATACATGCGTTGTATCGTATATACATCACAAGGGGGGTTACCCAATTCCGTAATCTTCATCACAAATGGGCATGGATGGAGGGATAAATGAATTTGCCCTCGCCGTTTGACGTGGTGCTGAACCCACTGGGCGGGTATTAGCGTCCGGGTGCGGTGTCTTGCAGCAAAAGGCCAAGTCACATTTTGCTATTAGGACGAAGAGCAGACTCGCCCACCAATGCCCACTCGCCACTCGGTATTGCTTTTTAGGGTTGCTTCTACGCCAAGCTATACGCATTATGCCCACCATCCCCGCATCCCAACGCCAGTGAATTCGTTAGCGACGTTCTCGATGTGTTCGTTCGCATTCACTGGCTGGCGTACTCCCTCAGGGCACCTTGAGCGCATGTTATATGGGATGGCGGCGACTCAATTGATAGCTTAGAGATCGCTGCGTCCTTGTCGTCCTGTCGTCCGATATGTCGTTCTTGACGGACATCCGGAGGGATCTGCGCTCGAAGATGCCACTCAATATTTACAACTCGTCGTACCCACCTTCTTTCAGAACATCTGGTCTGTGCCGTGTGCCTACGATACACCCGACAGAGATCGCTTTCAATTGCTTGAATCGTTTATGACCCTCCACGGTCCCTGTCGCGGCTCGCTCCTCGTTGGGTGGTCGGTACGCCTGCCCCCAATGACGCCGGAGATTGTGATCATTCCCATCGTATTTCATTGTCAGAAATGGCGGAAAGTTTTCTACAACACGAAGGAACAGCAGTTTGTCTCGTCGAGACTAGGGCGGGGGATGACAATGGCCGTATTTGTCATGTGACTGACTGATTCGTGGATTTTTGTGTCTTGTGATGTTGTAAATTGGGCCGACACTCATTATCTGACGCGAGGCCTACGATTAATATCCGAATATCGCCGTGGAAGATAATGTTCCGTACAGTCGGTCTCACTGGGTAGACTGTAGGGACACGACAGGCGTCGCCGAAGCCATCTTGCGACTAAGAGACTCCCCAGTGCGACGCTTTGTACATTCTTCTGAAGTTGGCGCGCACATGATTGTTGCCTCTGTGCCATATTGCAGAAATCTGTCGACTGGATCCTACTAAAAAGACTGAAACCCGCCAGGCGGTCTTCGGCGTACGGCGTGAGACTTTCGCTTGCGAGGTGTGCGGCGACGCGACTGACAGTGTCGTTGAAGAAACATCGGAAACAGAGCGACCAGAAGAGAAGTAGTATCCAAAAACGCTGTTCTGATAATACCAGCGTTGAGAGCAAGTTCGGCCGCTCTGGGAATTGAAATACCATCAACACGTTGTCTGCAAAAAGTTAATTGGAAATGTACATAGTCAGTCGGGCTCTGGTGACTATGGATATTTTGTATTTTACATATGAAGCTCGGAGCTCCGTGTTTACAACATAGATTAGGCGTCTTTTAGCCGAAAGGGCGACGGCCTTGTGATGCTGGATTCATTCTAAGGCTACATTCTAGGATTCGGGATGATATTCGCTACAATGTTGACGATAATTGGTTCCTTTTCGTTCAAAATTCTCCCTAAACTGGTTTCGTACATCGATCTGCAAGCGGGATTGCATATGTTTGGGAGACGTCTGAGCAGGCACTGTATTCGAGTTTGACCAAAGGTGATCGCGTGTATAGATCCTGCTGGTTGCCATGAATGGGTGTGTTGCCATGGGGCGCGCCCAAAGTGAAAAAGTCGACAAGGCTTGATTAATCGGAAGGCTCATATCTAGATAGTCGTTGTTGGACTGTTTCACAACGAAAATGGTATCAGTTTGGGAGTGGATTCGGTAATGACTCTGGACACACAACATACGTTGACTGTTCTCCTCGCGAAGACGGCGGATTTCCTCTTGAAACGCCTTGAGCGCTGCATTCCTTTCTGCGAGATCAGATTCGAGCACCGTCAAATGCTCTACAACCGCAACCGCTAGTATCAGTAAATCTCTTACAATGGTCGCCAGGACACGACTTACCTTTGCGTCTCGCCCGGAAAGTCCTGGCAGAAATGCGATTCCTTACACGTTTGCGCTCACGAGCGCTCAACGCCTTGTATTCTTCCGTCTTCATGCCCCACATCATTCCATTTCGCTCGACACCTTCAGGTTCTGGGTCCCCTTCCGCATCATCGTCTTCCCCCGACGCGCCATCGGAACCCATCTCCATCTCCCCGTTAGGTCCTCGATGACCCTGGGGTCCGGCAGCTGGTCTCTTCCGACTCTTCTTGGGCGCCTCGGGGGAAGGATTTCGACTGCTCAGGGTTGGCCCGCCGTACTCAGATGGAGCGGCACTTGATGGCACAGTAACAAGCGCATCATCGTCTTCTGCCTGAATGTAGAATGTCGAAGGTTGATTTGGCATTCGTGAGGCCGCATTGGAAAGCATGGCAGGCGAGATAGCGCTGTTTTGATTGGATAATGATGATGACCGGCTCATGACGGGCGCCTCCATATTTTGCTGTGCGGTTGGCTGGTTGTGAGGCGTTGGTTGGAAATGGTGGTTAGAAAAGGTTTGAAATTGGCCCCAACCTGATTCTACTGATGGCTGGTGAAAGTGATGCTGGTTCAAATGCTGGTAGGTCGGTGGCATGGTGTTCAATTGCATCGGCGTATAGCCCATGCTGAATTCCTTGTGCATTTGGGTAAAGTCTGAAGCCTGGAACTGATTCTGTCCCTGTTGTTGAACTTGTTGGATTGGTACAGACGCCTGCTGCTCCATCGGAACTGAAGTTCCTTCCGGAGTAGAAGTCTGGAGGGCAACCGAGACGGCCGACGAAGAAACTCCAGATGATGCAGAGTCAATTCGAGAGACTGGTTGTCTTTCAGATACTGATGACTGCAAACTCTCTTTGCGGTTTTTTGTGCTCGGATTGGAATTCTGAGGGAACGGAAAGCTGTTGGCGTTTGGAGCCACTCCGTTCGGCATTGTTCCCGCTCCAGGCGTAAATCCATTGAAGATGCTGAGGTCTGGCCATGGGACAAAGTTGTCACCCATTGTGAAGCCTAGGGACGGCGAAGGAAATGGAAAGACAGTCGCATGGCCTTGTCCCCCTGCTGCTTGCGGGGTGAAAAAAGGATTGACGTTGCTGTAAAGAGCCTGCCACGGCGAAAACAAGGACACCGAGCTAGTATGAGAAGGGAAGGCCTAGAAACAATCCAGCGAAACGCTAATCAACACAAGTTCAAGCCGACGAAAAGAAACAGGAAGACATACCAAGTCGGGTTCGGGTTTCTGCATTATCATTTCTGGTGGCAGCCGTGACGGAAAGTGCTCTATGGTCATATGAACCGCAGATTTGGTATCTTCAGCCATCGCGGGCCTCCCATTCGCGGCCATGTTGGAATGATGAGTTGCTTCTTCGTGGGGGACAGAATCCTTCAGTCGAAGCTAGGTTTGAGGAACGATAATGCTGTAAGAAGCGGAGAGTAGAATCGAAGGTGTCGGTGTGCGTGCGCCAACGGTTTTTGTCCTACGTGTGGCGAGTGGCCCAGAAAAGCTGTTTCGTTATATTCGGGTTATTGTTTTCAGCTGCAACGACGGATACGCTGGAATCACGAGCTGCTTTCATGAGACGGTGGAGGTGTTGGCCGATAGCTATTCGAGGTGTCCCAACTAGTTTGTACGTTCGTGTGGAGCGTCTTGGCACTCTCTATACTAGCGATACTGGTTCTCTGTGTTATATTATGCAATGATCACTCTGCTGTCGCCATTTTGACCCAGTTATTGTATGAGGCAACTCGGGTTTTGACTATAGTGCGGTCGTTGATGCGGTCAACATGACTACAATAAACGGTATCAAATGCTTCTGAATACTGCGCTATTCGTGAGAGATAAAGTTTTCGAGATCGGTGGAAGAACATGTTACCTGATTCAATTGAGCAGGGATAAGCGGAAGAACAGAGGCTTGCCGGCGGAAGAAGCTAAGCGTCAGGGCCATAGCGTGGAAAGCTTGTGGCCGCTGATTCGTGATTCGGTGTCGTTTTCTTCAGAGCCGGGGTAGTCGGGATACGGGTAGCGATGCGTGACGATAGCACAGCTGGTTGCACAAAGCTTTCTGATTCCTCATTCCTGCTGCTGAGCCAGTTGTAGGGCATTTGCAGCAACTCTTGACAAATAGAGATGACATGAAAAACGCTAACCTTCCTCCACTCCCTCCTCCACCTCCGCAACTGGAGAGGGCTCGCCAGTCACCAGGCCAACTAGCTGGCCAACTTTAGTTCCTCCTCCCGGCAGTACTGCAACTCTCCCCGACCTCATAATAATTCCTCCGTATCTCGGCCATCCGGCGAATGACACGATATATATATTCCATGTACAGTGAGATCGTGGGTCAGTCACCAGCCGGCTAGGCGAAAAGCTTGGAGGCTGTTGCTGTGGCTGTGGCGGTGATTGACAAAATGACAAACCGGCCGCCAGACCGGCCGCCGGGTCTTGCCGAGTTATGCAACAACGGTCCTTAGGCGATTTCTTTGAGACAAGCAGCAAGCAGATCGAAGAGAAGCCGCCGATGAGCCCGCTTGTCGGTCGCCATCAGTTTCAGCAGCTATTGAGAGTTACAGAGAGCTAGCTACACTGTCTGGCACGGCTTGATCAATAGGTACAAGCAACAATATAGGCATGTTAGCTGGCATGTTGCGGCGCAGGGCGCAGGCGAATGACGGAAAAACATGCCAATGCGAAGAGGATGAAGAAATGCCCCAACAGCTACCCCAACCAACAAGCTAGTAAGAAGCTTCAGACGGCTCAGCACTGGCTCAGCTCTTCTTCCACGTCCTCCATTGCCGACTGCGGAAAAAAGCAAAGATGCAGCAGCTTGTTCGGGCATATCGTTATACAGCGAACAACACATGTCAGATGTCGACTGCAGAACTGTTAGAGGAAACAGTCGGGAGATGGTGCAGGAAGGCGGTGCATTAAGCTTTGCATTGCATATATTCGCTTTAGCTTGTTGTAAACTGCCAAAGACGCTAAAGGTACACATCAACCATGCGGCATCGGTTCGCTTCTATCGACTGTCGCCACACAGCTTCAACATCACTTCCTGCCTGACTTGTTGCAAACGCGCCTTCCCGAGTTTCGTCGTCCAAGCACTTTTTCGAAAGCAGA
Source organism: Naganishia onofrii (assembly GCA_030039215.1). NCBI lineage: Eukaryota > Fungi > Basidiomycota > Tremellomycetes > Filobasidiales > Filobasidiaceae > Naganishia > Naganishia onofrii. Next base: position 32,535 of record JASBWV010000040.1, on the reverse strand, counting down.
TTGTCGAGCAGCGCTCTTCTTTTATTCACTCTCTCCTGGAAATTGTGCACATCTCGCGTGCCCATACTTTTCGATACTGATCGACCCAGTAGCATAGCACTCAGTCGAGGGTGGGTTGTCGAAAGTGAGACCTTGAAATGGCTGGCACACGCCGGATAGAGATTATCTCCCATAGAGATTAGGAACCAATCGTTGAGGAGACTACTACTAGCTAGTAGATTACTGAAAAGCTGGGACAACAGCCATCGCTCCCAGAAGCCATTGGTCGCACGCAATGTGAGCTGCAATACGTAGCTTGAGCTTCGATTTTGCGACCGCGATTTCATATGTATAGCGACTGTCAGGAAACTTGTCAGGGCCACATTCACGGAAGCTGTCATGAACGAAAGCCCTCCGGACATTTGTACTGCCTACCAGCTTACCTCCGCCCGAGACGTCCTTGCGTCAATGTGATAGTGTGGCTTGGGACAGCCAATATATAAGCCTTTGTTTTATGCAATCAGTCACGCCTGAGCGGCTGATCACAAGCCGTCCTGCTATGAGCATACAATGCGGGATACTTTGCGGAGAGCAAAACCACTTGAAAGAGAATATCAGAATTGGACAACAGTCCGCTTGTCAGACTCGAGTGATGCTACTACCGCTGTTCACTCTGTGCGTGGTGGGACAAGCGCACCCCCCGCTTCTGCGAAGCTACAACTCGTTACCAACCAATGAATACGTTGCTTGAATCGTGATATGATGTGTGCTACATTCCATGCCTGCTTTGAGCGTGGCCCGATCGTGATCCTGATTGCAGACGACCACGAGGTTTGTGACCTGAAGATTACGCACATGTTTGGCATGTAGTTGTTATGTCGCTGGAGGCGCAGCGACCCACCCTGCTCCTGCACCGAAGTCGGCCGTGAATCGTGTCGAATGTGGAGAGCCACAACTACCCTGTCGAGTGTAAACGGATGAGAACCTGGCGAAACTGAATACATCTGATTGTCAAGGGTTGAGCGAGCAGACCTTGATTTCAAAGGGCTCACGCTGCTGACGAACAGCGCCGTCATCGGTATGATAAAACGGAGCGAGCAAAAGGACCGATTTAGCCTGGTCACCTTCCGGTGCATAAGCGGATCTTCAGCATGACGACCGTTGCATTTCGAAGATGTTGTTCCTGAATGGCACCACGTCCTAGGCGGAAACTGGTCGACTGCATCCATCTGCCAGCAAGTACGAGAACCGACCGGGATCCTCTTTCAGCGCCACTGGCACATCTCTAAATGTTGTAGAATGCAATGCAGGTCCCGTCTGCTTGATCAGATCTCGGAAAGTGAAGACCTCCTGACGAGCGAAACAAGAGATGAATCAGTATGGGGGTATGAGTAACAGAGCGCTTCGGCCACTGCACACTTACAGGCAACATCCCAAACGGTTCCTCGCCTTTGCAAACCCGTTCTCTCAACTTCGGATAGTCGAGCAGATCCTTTCTCCCCCTAACTCGGTCATTGTGGCTATACCCTAGCATCTTGATCCTCATCTCACCCAAAGTGCGGAAACACCAGCTACAATGCCAGCCGGCGTCCGCAAGTATCGTATCACTGGCCCGACCGTGTCCGTATTGCAGGGTATCGTCATCCGCGTCCGGGAGGTAAGTCACGACCTTTGGACGCCAATAGCCGTCATCAGGCAGCGGAAAGCCGAAGCCGTATCGGTAGTTCCTGACATTGAGGTGAAGTGCAGAAGGGAAACCCTGACAGGCGGAAAGCAAGGATAGGGTATCGCGGGATATAATTTCGTCCACATCAGAGTGAAGGATTAGGCTCCCGGCAGGGAGGGTACCTTGCGAAGCTTCATCGTGCAGTAGCTCGGTGATTCGTCGTCGCATCGTTGCTTCGTTTTCGAATGATCCGGGAGGCAGGTTGGGCACTAGGTCTTCCACAGCTAGATAACGGATCTTACTCCGAGGAATGAAGTTGAACCGATTCCTGCTATTCGTTCGCGCCTCATTGTGAGGCCACTCTTCGGCAAAGTACTTGCGTTTTGGGGTCCCTGCGAACGTCATGTTGGCTTCGACAACGATGAACAAATCAACAAACGGTTCATATTCTCTCCATCTGATTTCGAGCATGTCCAGTTCGGTTGAAACAAGCGCAGCATCCACAATGATCGATTGACTATTGCTTTTGCCGCCGTTTCCAGAAGTCCCGACCGCCCTTGCCTGCCATCCGAATAAACCACAGTAGTCTTCCCTCGCCTTCCTCGCCTCCACATCCCCATCAATAGTCACACCTTTCGCGACATGCCAGTTCCCAACAGGGGCGGCATAATGCGGAACGACCTTGAACGCTCTCTGCGGACGATCCCAAAGCGGCCTAACAAGGTATCCGAAGTCCCTTCTCATTGTTCCCAGTTCGGTCGCATACCAATAACAGAGTGCAAGGCAGGCAAACAGAAATAGGGTAATCGCTCGGAGTTCCAAGCCTCGAAATTTCCGTCTCCATCGCAACGAAGATAGACTGACACCAAGCGGAGAGGTTGGGGGTATAGCTGTTCGATATTCGGTAGATGCGATTGTCGGACGGGGTAGAGACGAAGCGTCTGCGCTTGAGGACCGAAATGGTGCTAGGAAATTCATCCTGCTGTCGCTTAAGCCAAGGGCAGTGTATGACGGAGTCTCGGGCTATCGATGTTGATAATTGGCCTTGTATTCATGCTTCCAACCGTCTGTAGCGTGTTCACCAAAGGTTAGATGCATACATTCCCTCCTCAAGTTCTTCGTAGGCTGAATCACTCACAAAAGAGCCAATCGTCTTTATTTTATGTCACCTTAAGATCTGCAGGTTTGGTAGCAACAGGAGCGTATGGTGATAGTATGGTGATCCGACAGACTAGATGAAGCTGTTAAATGCCTGCATATCTGTCGCCGTAGGTTGCGAGTCGTCTTTCAAAAGCTTGCGATGACCATGAGGGACATGGTTGTCGCTGTCCCAGTCCATGCTTTACTAGCTTCCCCAGTACTATGAGTACGGACAAAACGGCGAACAGTGCTCGTCCTCCTAGCTGTACTACGTGCGACTCTCTGTGCTTCTTGGCTGCTGTCCAGCTTGCGTTTCCCAAGTCTCTCCCGCATCTCACTCAAGGCTGTTTGTGTTTAGCAAGCTGTTTGGCAGCACCGTTCGGGCTGTACCTGACTAGCTGGCGATGTGGCTGTCGTTTCTATAGCTATCCGTGTTGTCCAGCTCGGTAATCTGTGCTGTGTGACGCTACCTTCCTGCTATGTATGTGTTATGTGCGGGGTTGAAGCGGCGGGACAGCTGGCGGGACACGCGAACGAGATGAAGCCAGTGTCTCAGTCGGGTTGTATCAACGCTAGTGAGAGCGTGCAGCTGAGCGTGCGCCTTTGACGTTAGTACTTACGATACTACCCAGCTAGCTACCCAGCTTACTACCCGCGTGATGCCGGCGTGACTACCGAACGCTCTACAGCACTGAATACAGCTCCGAAGACTGAACAGATCATTAGTCGTGGTCGTGGCGGTGCTCGTCAGCTTGCGCGTTTGCATGCGACCCCACCGAATCTCGTCGGTCGCCTCAAACGCAACATGGCTCATCGTCGTCGCGACACGAGTGCTGATTCTGAAACCATCTCTCGTGGTTGCTCTCGTTGAGCGCGACAGGCAGATAGGAAGACAAGAACGACGTCTGGCATAAGTTGCACCGTGAACTACGTAAAATTGTATCGGTGTATCATGCATATGCAAAGTATCTATAATCACGTCCAATCCCTACACTGCGCCCGCCCACGCAGCGTTCATTTTATGCACTTCCTCTCTCATATCTAACCTACAACGAACGCACCGCGCTCATGGCTCCTCCCCTGCCTCCCATCCAACTAGCAGATTATCAATCAACCTCGTCCTCCCAACCCACACTGCACCCACCACAACCGCCTTTCTCTGCTCCCCACTCCCACCTCCAGATGCCGGACGCAGCAAAGGCCCGCGTAAACGTCTAAACGTCGCTGGCTCGAAGATATCCACATGATCAAGCGTCACCGTCACGCCCTCCCGTTCCGCTTCCCTCTTGGTGGTCTTGAGCTCCTCCGTCGCTACCTTTATCGCCTCATCCGCCGTCCGGCCGTTTAACAACGCCTCCCGAGCTTTCCCTAGTGCAGAAAACAGTGCAGGAGCGTATTGCGTGCGTTCACGTGGCGTTAAATAGGCGTTGCGGGAGGACAGTGCCAGCCCCGTCGTGGCGTCCCGAGTCGTCGGAATGATATGTAGGTTTTCCGCTGATGGAGAGTCGGAGAGAAGGTCTTGCAGCACTATGTTACGCAAGTGAGAATACGCTTAGCGAGGGAAAGATAAAAGGGCAAATGCAACGGACTTACTTCGCTTCAGAACCAGTGCCTGTTGGATATCCTTTTGCCCAAAGTATGCATGGTCCGGCTGGACGGCGTTGAACAGTTTCGTACAAACGGTGGCTACACCTTGGAAGAATTGTGCTGCAGCCAGCGAAACAACCGAGCGTCAGCTCGTGAGGAGGACGCAAGATCTGTACACGAAAACCGTAGAAAAGAAAAACGTACGCCTCGCTTCACCCTCCAAAACATCCCCCCATCCCTTTACTCGCACGAAAGCTCCACGTTGTTTGCTTGTATCCTGAAGCATCGAAGTCGCCTCCTCCTCGGGCTGTACCTCGCCATCTTTCGCCACCCCTACCGCCTTGCCCGTTGTGGTATTTTCAGCAGCGCTCGTCAGATCGTCCGTTTCATCGATGAACGCTTCGTCCGGGATAGTGGAAAGCGGGTACATGGTCTCCCTCGACGGCGCAAACACGATCAGCGGAGCTTCAAGCGGTTCTCCCGCCGCGATAGTAGTCGTCGTCGTCGTCGTCGTCGTCTCTGGTGCTTTCACCGCTGAAGGCGTTTCCAACCGCGCGCGAGCAGCGGCATACCGCGCTTCCCATTCCTTTTTATAACCCTCTCCGACGAGCCCTTCGAGAACTTGCACGTCACGGTCTAGGGTCCGCGGGTACGAGGCGAGATCTTCGTGTGGTGCGAATTGGGTAGGGTTGATGAATAGTGTGAGGCAGGTGTACTTGTTCTGCTCCATTGAGCGGCGGACTACGAGGATGTGTAGAAAGAATCAGCGAATGAGTGGAAGACGGATGCGAAGCGAAGCGACAGTATCACAGATGCAGGATTATCTATGAGAGCTTGTAGTAGCCTTTGTAATCCGAAACATCCAGTCTCGTACATGCATTGAACAAACGAGGTATCGAAGGATTCTTTACACGCATGCTGAACATGGAGTCTGCTGAAGCCTAGCCCAACTCGACTGACTCTACAGGAATGCCGCATTGCGACAACATCCTCTGTGGGAAGACTGTGCCAATGCGAACATAGTCTTCACCTGGGCTGAAGCGATGTCAAAAGTCCACCTCGTAATCCCCAACAGGAGTGCCGATACTGACGCTCAAGCGGTCCACACTGTGCCCATCAAGCGTGCATAGCCTGTGGATAACGCTTGGTGAGAGACGAGTGCGCTTGGACATCAGCCCACCGTATGGCGGCGACGGTCGGAAGGGAGACGTCCTTCGTACTCGTCAGTCTCCGGAGCAGATGCGGATTCTCGCCTTTGCGTGCGTTTCCCATTACCTCTAGCCCTGTACGGTAGTTCCTGGCTGCCGCTCACTCCGCTTCCCCAGCTCATCCCTCGCTCCATTGTCTCTACCACGTCCTGTTCTCCAGTCGGCATCCAACAACCCACCTTCCTCGCTGCGCTCCGCTCACGTCCTCCTCACTCTACCTCATCTAAACGATGCTCCAACAACTCACCTAATTCCAGATGCCCGTCATGCAATGCTCCCATCGTGGGTACTACCCCGACACTGCCTCGTTCCCTCGCATGCCTTCGCCATCTTCTTAGCTGCGCCAAATCGTGGAATACGGGGACGAGAGAATGTCGTGAGTGCGTTGAGTAGGTCGGTGCGGAGGCTGGAGTTGCGGTTGAGGTTGCGGTTGAGGCTGCAGCTGCGGCGAGGCCGGGTGCGGTTGCGGAGATGGAGGTGGTCATGTGTCGTGTGATGGCAGTAGGGATAGCTTTGAGTGTCCTGCCGAGCATAATCGCATCCGGCGTCCGATAGTCTTTGCTCGATGCTGCTTCAACCAAGTTTTGAATTTGGAAACCAACTCTTCACTGAAATCCGGGTAACAGAAATGCATCCATAAATCCCATTCTTATTTCCTCCTTGCCTTATCTCTCCTTATTTCCCCCTTCCCCTCGGAGATGCACTCCGACATGTCCATGGTCGCGTGCGCGGTGACGACATTTGAGGTTCCACCGAATTCTCCCATGACGTAGCGTTCGGGACTGGGCTGCGGGTCATCACTCTCTTGGTTGCCTTTTCAACCGAGCGACAAAGGGAAAAGCAAATTCCCAAGGAGAGCATATAAAGGCTGTGTCGCACACGTCCCCATCCTTTAATTCTTGCCAACTATACAGAACAACAAGGAATCATCTACCTATCTACCATCAAGTAAGTCCTTCTCCCTCCACCCTGTCTCCTCTGCAACACTCATTAACCCTTCCCTCGCCGGTCCTCCTTTTCAGAATGTCCGCTCAAACTCACTCCAACATCGACTCTGGCGCTCAGCGCACACACGAGACCGTCGACGCGGCTGCCAACACCGTCCACAGCTTGGCCAACGCACCTGGACGGGCCTACGACAGTGCCGCCGACGCTGGGTACCAAGCCAAGGGTGCTGCTCAGGATGCTTCGTACCGTGCTCAAGCTACCGCTCAGGATGCTTCATACCAGGCTAGGAGCGCAGCCAATGACGCTGGAAACAGGGCATACAATGCCGCTGATAACGCAGCATACAAGGCCGGTAACGTTGCCGAGAACACAGCGAACAGGACCGCCAATGCCGCTGACAACGCTGCAGCACGAACCAACCAGGCTGCTCGTGACACCCGTGATGCTGCCGCCAACGCCGCCGACCGAACAAGGGACGCTGCTGCCAACGCTGCCAACCAAACCCGTGACGCCGCTGCTACCGCCGCTGACAAGACCCGTGATGCCGCCAACACGGCCTCGGCCAAAACTTCGGAAGCCATCCAAAACGCTCAAGAAACATCTCGACGACTTTCTTCCGCTGCTTCTGCCCGAGTCTCCCACTTGGCCGAAGTTACCGCTCAACACCCTCTTGTTCAGCAAACCTCGCAGGCATCTCAGCGACAGCTCAACGCCCTCGACCGAGAACTCTCCAAGTACGGCTTCCTCAACGAGTTTGAAGCACGAACCAACGTTCCCAAGACGTACGGTGTGCTTGGTCTCGGAACGACGTTGGCTGGTTTGATCTTGTTGAACTTGTTTGGTATGGCTCAGCCAATCACCAACCTTGTTGGATGGGCATTGCCTACGTACTTGTCTTGTCGAGCACTCGAGTCCCCCGCACAGGGTGACGACAAGCAGTGGTTGACTTACTGGATCATTTGTACGTACACCTCCCTCTGGTGCGCTTTCCCGTCTTCCTCTTATTAACCTACTACTGCCACCCTCCTTTAGTCGGACTCCTCAACCTCGTTGAATCCGCAGCACTCCGAGTAGTCCTCTACTACTTCTCCCAGTACTTTACCTTCAAGCTCGCATTCCTCATCTGGCTTCTGTACCCAGGAGCAAACAACGCCCAGAAAGTCTACTACTCCCTCGTTCGCCCTCTCTTCCAGACCGGCCGAGCCCAGGCTTCTCAAATGGCTTCCAACTCGTCCACCGGTTACGGACGAACCAACACCTTGAACAACCCCAACAGCGCCAACTATGTCAACTCGTCCACCGGGTTCTCATCTGCCGGTACTACCACCTCGTCAGACAGCACTGGTTACTCGACGGGTACCAACCCCTTCGCCGCTTCCTCCGCTGGTGCCTCCTCGGGTCTTCACCAAAGGGAAGCTCAGCAGACCGTCGGTGTCGTCCCTGTTGCCGTTGTTCCTTTGTAATTGGGCACACAACCCTATCCGTCTAGCTGGATCGTGATACACGGATCACTGCCCGACGACATTTGGTTCGGACGTTTTCGAAACACAAAATGGAAAGAAAGAATGTGAAAGAATGGAAGTGTAATGAATGATTGAACGGGTGTCGATGGCGGAGGACACACCCATTGCTGTAGCAACTAGATGAAACAAAGTGAAATTCACGAAACATGTGACCTGTTCTTTTCCCCTTATATTTAATATACGTTATCTCCTGTGCTTTTTGTTCGTGCTCGCATGTCCCGTTACTTGACACTTGCGTTACAAACGGTTAGAATCGACAAGCATTCGTCGTTCCGCAGGAGCTCTATACCGTTGTGTACACTTGCCGGCTTACAGAGCCACATGCTGTTCAACTGGGGCGGTGAAACTATTCCACGCTGCTTGTAGTCAAGCAGAAACTTCGCACGGCTCGGTGGATTAAGCATTACTGTAAATATCCCTATCATTACGTTGGCCCTGCATACAGTCCTACAATGTGATCACATCCGAATCGCGCAACAACACTAGTACCCCAACTTGGGGAACGGCCGGGACAACGTCTCCTGCGGTCTATCCTCGTTGATCTCGCTGACTTCAGCATCCTGGGATACCGTCCCCTCCCTGACCATATCCTGCTTGAACGTCTCAAGCAACGCCAACACATCATCTATCGCTTGCTCCTCGATTTGATGGTGCACTACAAACCTAGCACCTCCGACCGTTAGAGGGTTCTCTGGGAACATTTCCCGTCCACGTTTGATCATTTCCGGAGCTCGGATGTTGAGTGATGAAAGGTCGAGCCAGACCATGTTGGTTTCCGTCGGGACGAGGAGACGACCGCCGAGCGCGAGAATACCAGAGCTTAGTTTCTCGGCTAGTTTGTGCGTGTGGGCGAGTTTGGGGAAAGTGTTGGTTAATGCCCAGTCTGCGGCAGTGGCGATTCCTCCAGACTATCATGCAATATCCAGGTCAGTGAAAAGAAAGCAAGAAAGTCGCGGAGGTCAGGGAGCACGGACCTGTCGGATACCGCCACCAAACATCTTCTTGAACCATCGCGCGCGAGCGATAAAGTCTTTCGGCCCAACAAGAACACTTCCGATGGGCGCACCGAGACCTTTGCTCATGCAAAGAGATACAGACTTGAATGGTGTACACAGGTTGGTCATACTGGAAAGATGGAAAGGTCGCAAAAGGTCAACTTTTCGTACCGCAAAACGTAGATCAAGAGACAGTCGCACTCACACTTCCTGCAAACCTTCCTCGCCTTTCTTGCCTTCCTGTGCACAGACCTTTGCCGCAGTCTCCCAAATCCTCGCTCCATCCAAGTGCATGATGATATCGTGCTCCTTTGCAACAGCAGCAATTTTCTCGATTTCATGCTGCGGGAAGACCATTCCACTAAGGGTATTCTCAAGCGAGATCAACCGTGTCGGAGCGATATGTACGTCTTCTCCGAGTTCGAGATTTGGCAGGACATCGTGTTCCAGCGTGAGATGTTTGCCGTTGGCAGGTGCGATCGCATGAGCGGTGGCTTGACTGAATACAGCCATACCTCCAGCTTCCCACTTGTGTACGTGCGACCGGATATCTAGGAGGACACTATGTGGCGGCTGTGTAAGATTGGTTCGAATTGCAATTTCTGTAGGGTGAGATCGGCTGAGTGACAAGAATACGACGACCGTACGGAAATACTTACGATTACTCGCTGTTCCGCTGATAACAAACATAGCATCCTCTTTCCCGGTAAGCCGTGCTATACGTTGTTCGAGCGCAATTGTAGCGTCGTCCTCTCGATAGACATCGTCCCCTCGACTTGCTTGCAGACCGGCCATCAACTGGGCATCGGTGGGTATAGTAATGGTATCACCTAGTTATTCGGAAAAATAAGCTTCTTGAACGAAATAAGATGCAAACGCTGACATACTTCGGAAATCCCTTGCAATCTTGGCCAACCTCTTTGCATTCTCCTCGCCACCGACGCTGACACATACTCCAGAGGGTCCACTGACAGTACTTGGCGCTCCCTCCTGCATCGACTCGACAGTCACTCGTGAACCGACCTTGGATGCAGCTTTTGCGGATTTCCATTCGTCCCATTCTTCCTGCGTTTGTGTTGATCTTCTGTGAAAGAGAGTTGGGTTGAACGGCCTACTATCGACGGCAGCAAGGCCATTCACAGCAGAGCTATGGAGGTCTCGAGAGGCTGATGATCCGTTACTCATGGCGACGAAAGGTGTGAGTCGGGTTCGAGGGATATGGCGGACGGATGCGAGGTACTTCATAGACTTTGATCCTGAAGTCGCGTTGTCTAGAGGTATGAAAAACAGGTCATCAGCTAGCAGCCCAAAGATACGAGCGGCGATGTCCGGGGAATTTATATACCTTATCGTTGGCAGCAGAACTCCGAGTTGCAGGTGGTTACGGTGGCTGACAAGGTAGTAAGTCGGTGCTCAGCGCCAAATGAGTTTGATAACACCAACGATGGCCAATTCTTTGAAAGATGGCCAATCGCAAGAGCACGGCGAGAAAGTCTAGGAGCCTCGCCTCTATCAAGCAAAATGCTACTCTCGCGCAAAGCTCACCCTTCCTTACGAGTTCATGAATCTGCTGTTGGGCGCAAAAGTGGAGGTTGCCATGGAAGAATGGCCAATACCCGGACTGTTTCACCGCGTAAGCCGAAGAAAAATCAGGTGCGCTCGGACGCGCTTGAGCTTTGAAGACGTTTCACTGCAAATATCACGTAGCTTATCACGTGAATCTTCTGGAAGGTGAGGGGGTGTTGAAATAGGGTTGACCTGTTGTCGGAGTACTACAGTACTGTAGTATGGAGGGGGAAAAGCTGGAGGAAACGCGCTGGGAGAGCGCAGGAACGTGCTTGGACAGGATGCGATCCATCTAGGACGGTTTACATTACAGGCAGAAGCAATGGGCAACTGACGACGGCGAGAGAACCTGATAGGGTGGCTGAGGGCGGAAATTACAGAGATAGAAGAGTCGTGAACAGATGAACAGGGAGCCGGTTACGTTTCAATAAGCAAAGCATAAGAAGCATTTGAATCCCCTGAACGCCCGTGTTCTGAACATTCAAAGCCTGATCGACGATGAGGTCTTGTGTGCAAGTAGAAGCGATCGCGAAGAGCGCGTTCAAACGTCAGCCATCTAGATGACAGACAAATTGTCACCCTGTAGTTCGTACTCATTCCCCAATTATGCGTATAGATGCACCTTAATATTACAAACGAATGTAGGAACTACACCAATGATCAACGTGTCGAAAAAGTCTATGGAAGGCGAAAGCCCTGGCAGGCGTGAAGAGGGTCTACCCCAAACAGCTTTAAAGTTCTTCGTCGGTGAAGACTTCCTCTCCTCGCTTTCGCCTGGCGATTCGGTCCTTCTTGGCCTTTCGCTGGTCGGCGGAAGAAAGCTTCTTCTTCTTCTCAACCTTGGCAACCTTGTTACCCATGGCATCGAAGGTGTCCTCGTCGTCTTCCTTCTTCTCGATCTTGGTTGTTCCCTGGCCCTGAAAGAGAGAAGATGAGGGTCAGTATATGTTTCTTAAATAAATAGAACTAGAAATCAACTTACTTCAAGCCAGTTGTGACCAGATGCCTCCAATCGACCGTCTCGCATAGCCCAGACTTCTGAACAGATGGATTCGGAGAATTCTCGGTTGTGGGTAATAACCAACACACCACCTTCGAACTCCTTCAAGGCTTCAATCAAGGCAGCCAACGATTCTCGGTCCAAGTAGTTGGTAGGCTCGTCCAAACAGATAACGTGAGGTCGTCGCCATGTAGCGGCACCCAAGACAACCTTGACCTTCTGACCACCGGACAGACCTCGCATGGTGTTGTGCGAGACGAATTCGGCCTCGAGACCGAAATCGGCAAAGTGCTGTTCGATTTCCTTTCGGACCAAAGGACGCATCATACCCAATCGCTGGGCCTCACGTGTGTCGAGTTCCATAATCTTCTTTTCGAAACCTCGGCTGATCAACTCGTCTCGGGACATCCAGATGTTTTCGGTGGAAGACATGCCCTTGAAGGAGACTTCGTATTCGTAAGACTGCTTGAGCTTCTTTCGGGCGACAAGCTCGTCAATGACTCGCTTGACACCTTCAACGATGACGTTACCACCTTCCTTCATCTTTTGCATCTCCTCCTCGGTCAACTGTCGGTTGGCCTTTTGCAGTTCCTCCAAATCCTCACCGGTCTGGTATCGCCACAACATGTAGTCCAAAGGAGTCATGTCCAAGTGGTGATCGATATGGTGGAAAGCGTGCTGGGCAACGTAACCGATGACCAAGTTGGGGTGCTTCCAGACCTCACCGGGTGCCTGGCCGTTGGGACCGTTGGGTTCAGTTTCACCAGTCAACAGCTTGACCAAAGTGGATTTACCGGAACCGTTGGGACCCAAGATGGCGACTCGGGAAGACAGGGAAACCTGCAACGAGATGTCGTACAGCTGCTGAACGGCGGATCCAGGGTACTGGAAGTTGACCTTTCGCATCTTGAGCAAAGACTTTTCCTTGGTCTTTACACCGTCCAACATGGGGGGGTTGGGGAGCTTGAACTTGTACTCCTCGGCAGCCTCCAAAGTGTAGTAGGACTTGGCTTCGGGGACCATTCGAACAAAGTCTTCCAAGTTACCGGGGTATCGCTTGATCTTGAATCGGTTCAAGTGCAAGATATCGGTGACGGATCGGTTCAAGAAGTCGGAATCGTGGGAGACAATGATCGAGGTACAGTTGGTCAACGAGGTCAAGTAGTCGATCAACCAGGTAACGTTGACAACGTCCAAGTGGTTGGTAGGCTCATCGAGCAACAAGATATCGGCCTTGAACAAGATGGCTCGGGCAAGCGCGAGCTTCATCTTCCAACCACCGGAAAGGGCACCAATGGGAACCTTCTGCTTGTCGTCATCGAAACCGACGTCCTGGAGGGTGGCAATGATCTCGGAAGGAGTAGCGAGCAATCGCTTGTCGGCAAGAACCCAGTCAACAACCGAGATCTCGGCCTCGGATCCGTCAATGTCGTGCTGAACGTAGAAAGTTCGGACAACAGACTTGTCGGGGAAACCTTCGACTTGACCGTTGACAATGGCGTTCATCAAGGTGGACTTTCCGGAACCGTTTCGGCCACAAAGACCGTATCGGTGACCTCGCTTGAGTCGCAAGGTGGCGGTGTTCAACAAGATCTTGGCACCGTAAGCCAAGGAGAAAGTACAGTTACACAAGTCCTCACCCTCCTCCTCGTCGTCGAAGACTCGGTCGTCCTGGCCTTCCTCTTCAGCCTTCTTCTGCAACAATTCTCGGACGACGGGCAAGCTGTCGTATCCGGGAAGAGCCATAGTCAAGTAAGGGTTAAGAGTAGACTCCCAGGTGTTCTGGTCGTAGTTGTGTGCGTTGACCAAACCGGCGGCCAAAACACCGGCGTACTTGAGCGCGGCGTTGTCAGAGTCGGGCAAGGTGGATGCACCGGCCTTCTTGTACTCTGCAATAAAGTTGACGACCAAGGCTTGTCCCTCGGCGATCTTGAGAGGGGGCAAGTTGGATCCATCACCTTCGGGGATGTTGGCGACCTCTCGCAAGGTCTTGATGGCTCGGTTAACGACACCTCGAGCTTCGGGGTCGGCGATGGTCTCGGAGATCTTGATCAATCCGGGCAACATCTTGGGGATGAAAGGTCGAACGGTGTATTCGTTGTCGACGAGCTTAGCCATGTTGTCAGTGATGACGGCGACCTTTCGCTTGGTCGAAGTGGGACGTTCGTCGAGACCTCGAGAGAGCAAGGGTGCCATCAAGGACAAGGTAGGTGCATCAACTTCGGAAACGAAAGTGGTGGCGGATAAGAGCTGGATGGTCTTGGGGACTTCCTCGACCGGGTTGCACAGCGCCTTGATCAACGCAGGGATGAACTTCTCGACATCCTTGTTGGAAACGAGAGCGGTAGACTTTTGGAGGGTCGACTTAGCGGCCTTCTTGACGTCCGACTTGGTGTCCCAGACGGCATCAGCCATGACGGGTACGATCTGAGGCATTTGCTTGGCCATCTGTTCAGGGGCGGACTTGACCATGTCGTCAATGACGGCCAACGAACCGGTCTTGACCTGCCATTTACCGGCAGTCTTGACCTGCTCCAAAAGAGCAGGCAAGATGACGGCGGTGGCCCAGGGGTTCATGCTCTGCACAAAGGTCTTGACGGCGGTCAAGGCGGCGGTGGCGACGGCCGGAGTCTTATCGGCGAATGCCTCGAGGAGGGAAGGAAGGACGGATCCGGATTCCGAGGAGACAATGTAGCATTCGAGCTGCTGAGTAGCACCTTGTTCGCACAAGGTGGAGATGAGCTCGCATGCGGCTTGTCGGGCCTCAGGGGACTTTTTGTCGTTGAGGGCCTAATTGATGCAAAGGGGTCAGCATAGGTCACGGCAAAAGTCAAGAAAACCCTATTATCGCCACTCACCTTGACGATGGCGGCAGGGAGACCGATGGCACCGAAGAATCCGGCACCCTCGTTCTTGGACTGCGAAGCCAATGCGGCGGCAGCACCGTTTCGTGCCTCCTTGTCAGCAACGAACAAGGTGGAAACGTCAAAGGACGCGCTCTTGGAAGAGGAAGTGGTGGAAGGAGCCATGGCGGGCATGTCTAGCGAGAAGTAAAAGATGAGCCGAGTGTGGTGGCGAGATGGCAGTTGTAACACTCACGAAATTCTCCTGTTTTTTGCTTGTATTTCTACTTTTTGGGTTGTTTGTGTGTTGATATGCGTATCTGGTGATACACGGAAAAAGGGAAGGAGCTGTGGTGTTACAGTAACCAGGAGAGTGAGCGAGGGGATCCTGGAAAGGAAAAGAAAGGTTTAACGCACCGGCGCAGACGTGAAGTAGAGGTCAGCGACGATGCTTGTTATATTTCCACGGGTTTGCCACTGGTCAAGGCGAGGAATGAGCAAAACTCGCGGCCAGCAAATCGACGAGAATGGAGGGGAGAGGGCAAAAGGGAAAAATTATTCCCGCTGATGCCGAAGCGCGCGGAAGCAAGGCGCGGAACAAGGGGAATGACGTGGTATTTTATGATTGCTAGCCTGTTCGTCGGCTGGAGCTGTTTACCTGTTTTTGGCTGCGGCGGGTGGCGGTCGCGAAAGGAACGGCAATGACAAGACTTAGCTAATATCAAAAGCTCCATAATGCAAGGTAGAAGAGCTTAAGCTTGACCTCATATGAGAATGCATGCATACAACGTCATGTCGATTATGCAAAACAAGAGTTCGACTATCTAAAAAGGTCTATATCTGATTCTCGCTCATGCTAGTCTTATAATCTCGCTCTATTCTAGCATTGAGGATTCATGTCATGCCCACAAGGCATATACCGAGTTTACCAGGTAAAGGACAGATCCACTAGATCATTGATGATTGTCTCCCTGTTGGTTCCGATGGGATCGACCAACTCCTTCTGCTTGTCAAAAGGTAGATCGATAAACGTTTGCAGGAGAAATCCGTCAAGGACTCCCTTGTTCAACGCTCGGGCCTGATATGGGTTCGCAACATGTCTATGTATACGTGGGAGAATGGTTCAGCATGCTTCAGGGCATCAATAACCAAAGATGGGGAAGCCTTACCTGTACGCCTTGGGATTTAGACCCGCCATATGCTGTACACTCCGGGTGACTTGGCCTTGTAACAGCTGAAGTCGTTTGAAACGGGCTGCTTTCACAGGTATCAACGTCGAAAGACCTCCCAAAGTGTCGGCTGCGCATATACAATGTCGTTAGTACGGGGTTAAATATTCTGGCAATCGCCTTTCGACCCTGCGCACCGTATATGATTTGCGTCTGAGGCGCGATCCTGTCTTCTACTGTTTTTCTGCGGGCTACCATTACGCTTTTCGTCACAGGTTGTCCGATGTGATACTCGGTTCTTCGAACGAGTTTCGCTACCTCGTTGGACGATGATTCTATAGGGTGGCGAAATTAGGTGGTCAGCATACGGATGTATGCCAGATTTGAATATCACATACGGTCCGGGTTGAACTCCAAAAGACGGAGGTCTCCTTGGCCGTCCACAGTACTAAAGGTGATCATACCCTCAGATGCCAAAAAGTCAACGGCAACGACCGACACATCGTAAAAATCTTTGGCGATAACGTCCAACCGGAACGGAGTTTCCTGTCAACAAGGACGCGGTATTCAGTACGTGTTGACCGTGTATCTGCCCTGATGATGCTTACCTGGAAAACGGCTAGCCAAACCCCTTTCACAATGTCACCGAGCAGAATCAAGTTCTTGAATACTTTAATGCTGGTTATGTATGGTGGAACATCCAAGAAGGCCACGGGCACCAGATGATCTTCCTTGTCAAGAGCTTTCACATAAACCTGAGTCGGCGGAAATGTTAATGTCCATGTGCTGTGCGTCATGTACGTACTCTACGGCTCACCTTTTGCCCCATGGCTTGTACCATATACTGTCCGACATTCGCAAGCGCACTGACCGGTCCCCTGGCTTCCTCTGTGCATATTAGACGGAGACTCCACCCATTCTGATCGACTCCGCCTATCACCTCTATAATCTCGAACACATATGTCTGGAAAACAATTACGCGCGAGATTGCGATCGGTCAGATCGGGTTCTCGTACTCTCGTATATGATGCACTCACGTTGCCTTTGCTTGACATGTCCTCTCCCCGATTGACACTGGTTCCAACCACCAAGTATCGTTTCACACCAGCTTCCGTGCTGGTCGCCTCTAATACCATATTCTCTACGCATAATACTACTTCGTTTTCGTCAAATTCGTAACTGTGTGCAGGAAGGTTTCAGCCAGCTTGCATTTACCGTAGCAATCTAGAGACTCACCCGTCAACGACCGTCCACGAATATGGATCGAATAATTCTAGAGTAGATCTCTCAATCATTGCTGGAGTCAGGTTCGGGACTGCTGGGTACGGCATTAGCTGATCATGTTGCGTTGGTCGGCTCAGGAAACGACTTACCCTCTGGGCCGGGGACCGGTTCACATTCATCATTATATAATTGATATGGTACTGAGATGGCTGCAGCGCCGATGTAATAGCTTGATCGCGGATCATAAGTCAGGTGTGTATATGTTCGCTCTAGTTGTTTCCGGCAAGACCGTGCTGTATCATGATTGTTGCGAGGTTGAAGTTGTAGTAAAGTAGCCTGCAATAGTAACGCACATGCCGAGTCAGAGCTGACAAGTACCTACTCGATCTTCACGGCTTACCTCTCCGGTACATATCAGAAGCCCGGATGTAGAGTCCAAGTTCAGCGTTGTCACGCAATTTATTGGCTCGCTCCAGCTAGAGCATACGAGACCCTCGAGCTCATCCTCGAACAAGAGAACAGGTTGTGATCCAGTTAAACAGGCAAAGCTGCAGTCTTCAAGTGTTGCCGGCTTAACGGAGCGAGGTAGCTTTGGCCGTCCAAGTATTTTCGTCATAACTTTCCGGAACCGTACTGCAAGGGATCTCCGCGGTATTTTCGCTGCAGACTCCAGTGTAAATCGAGGTTGAGTTTCGTATACGAGGAGCATGTCCGTGGAATACAACACCTGGAAAAGGTTGGGGGCGTCAGTGCATCTTGGACATTTTGCGGCTCGTGCAACGGCAGAAGGTTAGCAGGCATACCATGAGATAAGGTCGGACATTATCCTTGTTTCCGATATTGGAAATACAGATCTGCTCGATACGTAACGGTTCATCCTCTCCCTCACGGGTCTGGGTCCCGTTGCTCGTGTCCATGTGATTCGATTCGACCGTGTCGAGTCCCCCATCTACCAATGCTTGATCCGCATTATTTAGTCCACTACTTTTGAAGATCAACTCAAGGCTAGGTATAACACGAATCTAGAGCATGGCCCAGTGGTCAGCCTCACAGAGAGGTGAAGGATCAAAATTATGTCGCTTACCTCAAGTTCGCCGGCGATGTTGGTTAACGCCAATAACTGCGTATCTAACGCTTGGGGAGACGCCACGAATACTGTGCGAGTCGTAACCCTTCCGTTACGACCGATCTCCGGGCTTGTGAGTTGATGGGACGTAGACGAGGACTCGAAAGTACGAAAGATGCCAGATTCATCCGAGAATATTTGCGCGGAAGTGAATGCGCGGCCCTGTCGTTCAACGTGACGAGATTAGTTGGGACATTCGAAATAATGGCACCGCATCCGTGATGCCTTCCTTGAATCGACAGTACTTACTCGATCTCGCTCAACTTCAATAGCTTTGAATGTTGGACCCGTTGCTAAGTGCACAATAAAGACCCGTCCGCTTTTGTGGCGCACTAAGACGCAATGCGATAGAATGTCTGCTTGCACAATTGGGTCTGAATCGTCTGTATCATCCGCGAACTGGTCCACATGATGCTCTGCGATGAACCCTCCATCTAAGTACACGTATGCCCAGATCAGTAGTCCATTTTATCCGTCGTGCTATTCGTCATGTCGGCAGCATCTTACCGGCATCTAGGAGATTGATCGCATATGTGCTAACCCGGGCAATACGCGACGCATTCAGACATGCCCCAACAGCGATAGTTTCCTCCTCGTAAGTTGTTAGAACCTCTTGAAGTTCTCCCGTGTCTGAGTCGACTGCCCATACCTAGAAAGCAAAGAAAAGGGTCGTCAGCGACCGGTGACGGGAGAGCGATGAGAATATGCATACGTAGGTTGATCCAAAAGAACCGTCGTCATCTGTTTGAGCCTGAAACAGACGAGTTACGGTCTCCTGCGGCTGGTCCAGGGATTCCACGTCAAGATTTACGCGCACAGCCCATACATTAGCGGACCCAACTAGTTCCTGATATTTTCTCTTTTTCGTCGTTCTTAGCTGGGGCTACATAAACGTAACCAGATAAACAGTTAAACAATCCGTTCAGTGTGTACTAAGGTTTTCGTTACTCACTCTGACTAGATCGACCGTAGAAGAGCCCTTTCCGCCTCCTTGAAGAATAGCGATCTCTGGCTCACGGGTAGCCGGAATGCTCTGCTCAAGGTCAGAAGGCACACTATGTAAGGCATAATTATATTCATAGGAACGCAATACCGTGCTTACATCAGGTACAAGTTCTCTTGCCGACTTTGACTCTGGCGTTACGCCGAACGTCATATCAGAGATATATCCGATCCCTTGCACCTTTGCCGTCACAGAGAGATGAGCTTGCATGAGCTTTCGCTCTGCCCGTGTAAGTTCTGACCGAATGATCGAGTCTCCATATAGGTCTAGGACGAAGACGGAGAGATCGATAAGAATCGCAAGCGGCAAACCTCGAAATCAGGCACTCACCATCATCCAGGTCCACGTCCATCACTTCGGGCTTCGCTTCATTTATCCCGTTCATCGCTTCTCCGCCGAGCGTCTCTTCTGGTACCATGTCAACAGTAACAAGACATGAATCCCCCACTGCAGACGTCGCAAAGAACGCACTGCGTGTCCGGCCCTCTTCCGACGGCGGCAGTGCAATTTCGCAAACACTACTCGGTTGTTCCAGTCCCAGACGCAGACCAATTTTCGAGGCGGACGCCGATTCCATTCCCGCTGGACCCAGAGGCGACAAAAAGTCGATCCCTACGACCGCACGACCTTCAACTTCCAGCCTCGCCTGTATAACTGTACTATCTCTGAGCACCATCAAAAAGTTGCCTTCGTCCGCCCAAACGACATGCGAGCCATCCAATTCGAGCAGACATTCCTCTCTCCGCTTCGTCGGCGTGATATTACTGACGAACTTGAACCATCCGTTACTGCTCGTACAGACATACTTTCCGCTCTGATCGACATGGAACACTGCCGTCGCAGTGACCAGCAACACTCCGCCAATATCCTGCGGGCATGGGACGATGTATTCCGAGTCTGATGGCAAGTCTTCCGTGCTGCTGATAAGTGGATACGTCTGCCCAAGTGGATCAAGCGTTCGGATTTCGATATGGTATGTGTCTCTTGGAACAGTTGCACGACCCGTTGCTGTCGGAACTGGGCTGAATAGGATGGCAAGTGTCGGATTATTGAAACCTGGGAGGAAAACCAAGTCTTTCACGTTTCGGAGCGTTGGCGATAGTTCTGGAAAAGAAAGGATAAAACTTGGCATATACGGCACGTCACTGATAGCCGCGTAGGATTTTTAGCTCATATAAGTGGCACATTCTGACGCACGATATCGCACTCACCGAATGCTTGTACTATCGCACCCTTCTAGATCCTCCATATCCTGTACCAGAGGGATAATCGCTAGCGAGTCTTCGGGAAGCAACTGAACGATCATCTTATCTTGCGGATCCGTACGCAAGAGAGGTAGAAAGTCTTCCCGGTTTGCATATAGCTGTTCCTCCCACCCGACGATATCAGATACACCTCGGACCGTGAAGAAAAAAGACAAAAAGACCTACCACTTGCGGAGCTCTCTCGAACGTGTGAAGCGAGACAGTCGATACTTCTCCCCCTGACCATTCGAGGATAGAAAGCTGACAGTGACGAGATGAACGAGTCAGCAAAGGGTTGCCTCTGTTTCGTAAGGATAAATGTTCGAATCCCGAGTTGCAACAATGAGCCGTTCAACTCCATGGTTAGAGGCCGTACGTCTTCCTGCTTGGCGTGCTGAGCACCTCGCGCTGCCCCAGGAGCCTATTTGAGGACTACCTACGTCATCTGCTCGTACCACCGATACCAAGCCGAGGGAATCGAATGCAAAGGATGAAAATACTCACCTTTGCACCCCACGCGACCACTACCTTCTCTCCCTCCGTACCGACAAGCCTAACACTTTGTAGACCCGTCACCTCTCCAGCTCCTCTCTGATCCCAGACTTTCCTCATTCTTAATCCTTTTGCTTCCCCTTTTTCTTGTCGTGAGACAAGCAGGTCATATACCCTCACCCTCTCACCACCAGCAA
The DNA here is from genome assembly GCA_030039215.1 of Naganishia onofrii. Lineage (NCBI taxonomy): Eukaryota > Fungi > Basidiomycota > Tremellomycetes > Filobasidiales > Filobasidiaceae > Naganishia > Naganishia onofrii. The sequence goes on along the minus strand of JASBWV010000040.1, from coordinate 11,625 downwards.
CAACCACATTCCCTACCACCTCGTTGTCGAACTTTGCCGACGCGGTGAATTGGCGGAGGAAGAGGACGTGTGTTATCCCCGTCTGCGGAATGAGCGGGGCGTGAATTGCCTGCATCGTGCAAGGGGGTTTCTATGCTAGGTTGCAACGTGTCGTCTGACTGGAAGGGAGTACTGCGGGTATGGTGGCTTGTAGATAATCTCGGACGTTACAACCTTTGGACACGGGACACAAGACACAAGACACAGGTAATGCTCGGTGCTCGATCACGTCCAACTCGGAGAAACAAGCTAGTGAGAATCCTGGATGCGCTGGGCGCACATCAGGTCTGGAACCTTGGAATTCCGGCCGCCGCGTTAGAAGGGAAAGTGGTAGTACTGTTGTAATACACGAATCCTCATGCGGACCAGCCAAAGCCTATCCCAAAGTCCCTTCAATAAAGCCTATTCCAGAGTCTATTTCAATCGCCATTGTCCAACTCTTCATTGTCGACTATTCGTTGTCGCTCCACATTGTTCAACCATCTATTGTTCTCTGTGGCGCAACAACATACTCTGGCACTATATATCCAGACAGATTGGACAGATGCCCTTTTGGCCACCTGAGATGCTTGCTTCACCACTATCAAATCCATTAAGGTCCACTGATACGGTGTTGCACATCTCAGCTTACAACAGGTTATGGGCCCAGAGCAATCTATACATCACATACAGACCAAACTTCTATCATGTCGGACACCGAAGACACCTCGACTCGTACAGCCTCCAAGCTTAAACTGGATGGCTCCAGTAACTTCGCCGAGTGGAAACATGATATCTTCGGTGCCATCACAGGCGGAAACCGGTACTAGATCTTGAAGGCTGTCGACGTACCTTACACGTCGGCATCCTCTCGCCGACCCATCAGTCGCACTCCCCTTTTCCGTGCGACTGTCTCCTCCGCCTTGACGGGCAACCCTTCCATTTCATTTGGACCTCCGGGTGTAGCATTAGCTATTACTTAACGATCACAAGATCAGCCTGTGGTCATATCGAAACAGACTCCGCTGCTGCTGCCGCTGCCGCTGCTGCTACATCGACTGCTGCTGCTACTGATGCCGCGGTCGCTGCTGCAGATACCGAATCCAAAAAGAAGGAAGCGGATTGATCGTGGGTCTGGAGAAAGATCTATCGGTATTTCTCTACTCACGTCGCCGTCCGGCTATCTGTAAGTTTAACCGCCAAGGAATCTGACCAGGTCAATGCCATGTTCCTCTGGCAGGAACTTCACGAGAAATACGACCGAGTCTCTGACTCTCTGGTATAGCCGCAAGCGAGCTTCAACACCAGCTCGTGACGATGAAACTAGAGGCAGGCGGAGACGTTCAGCCTCACAAGATGCTGGAGCTTTATGAACGACTTGCCATTGCAGGCGAGGCGCCTTCCGATAGGACTTTGATGTACGCCATGATCAAAAGTCTTCCTGAACGATACGGTTTCCTGGCTGGTGTCGTTCTTCGTAACAAATTCCTCACTTCCAACGATGTGTACCTCGAGTTCACTCAAGAATGGGAGCGAATCGGTTCTCCCGGACGGGGAAGCAAGGATTCTACCACCGTGGCTGCTCTTTACGCCAACAAGCAAACTGCAACCTACAACAAGCCAACTGACCGTGTAAAGACATGTAGTATAGTAGACAGCCAGATGACATACTTGCTGTTACCTAATACTTCTGTCTACATGATCACGCCGGCTTTCTGCCTTAGAAGTTAAAGCCTACTCCACAGGCTACACATTTACTTCACCTACTTCGGCCGTTCAGTACCTCAGTTCATACGCTTCGCCACTTCAATCCGTTCACCACTTCTATTCGCTACTATACTTCGATTACTTCAAGTGCTCAACACCAGCTCTACATGCATTTCCCCTCGTGCATCCCCTTCGGCATTTAAGTTCTGCACTTCGTTTCCTCAGTGCTTCACTTCATCTGCTTCAGCTGCCCGTAGGACTCTTCACTTCCCTAGGACAGCCACACATTCGAGATAAGTATATATAGCTGGCTTTCATGCCCATTTTGTAATAGCTCTCATGCTTTATGAATCACCCTTTGATTACCTCTTAATTCCGAAGCTACCTTGAGTGCAAGATTTCTCAAGGATTAGCTACCCTTGTCTCTCACCTTAGGTAAATAGCAGTCCCGTCTTACGTAATAAGCCATTTGATAACTTGTGCTAGGATCCCAATTACAACGGCGGTACCGTGGTACGTATATCGCGTGACACTGATTACTGGCCCGCGACACCCGAACTCCTCGACCTGACGAGATCACTGCATCGGTCCCTCCCGCCGGTCTCCTCGCAACCGAGCGACATCCCATCCACAGGTTCCCACTTCCAGAGCCGGCACCTCCTATCCCTAGTGGTCACCAACCACCTCAAGCCGAAGTTCAGGCCCCCCGCAAGGTCAATCACGTTATCGTGCAGCGACCTGTCACACCTCCTGTCAGTCACCTACAGCATACGCAAAACGATCAGTTTGCTGACGATCGTTCTGACTTACAGGCACACCGAGACCCGAACCACCCGATGAGGGTACTCATCCACCCGGTACCTCGCCGAATTCCTCCTTCTCCCGTCGTTCGACCTCCTCTCGACGACGACATCTTCTTCCCTCGAAACGCCAACGATCACGCCCGCCTCGTTCGAGCCTTCCGCACCGAGATCCTCCGTGACTGGGTCAATGACCTACTCCAAGCCAATGGATTGTGTAAGAGTTCTAGCTACGTTGTAAGTATATAGATAGTATGATATATAAATATGATATATCTTATAACTACAGAGCTAGATCTTCGGTGGGTTTAGTCAAAAGTAATATGCTTTCGACGATAGTATTGTAGAATATAACTATAACAACTATATGTAATGCGATAGACCACTCTAGATAGCGGTTCTACCTTGATTACTTAGTATGATATATGATAGCCAAGGACGGTTGCTCGGATCTAAGGTTGGGAGGTCAATCGTGAATCGAATAAATCATGGTGGCGAAACTATTACAACTAAATGGGCTTCTATATATAATGCTTTTGCCACCAAGGCAAGTGGCTCTTTCCTAAGGGCTCCTTGAGGACGCGCTTAGGTGGCACAGTGCATTGCAAAGTGCAATTGCACAGTGCAAGTGCACAGTCGCATTTGTGCACTTTGTAGCAAAGGCGCAATTCAAAGGCAGAATCCCTAACAGAAAGGTACTGTCCATATGTGCCAGTTGTGCACACTTGTGGCACTGCATCCGCAAGTAGGAAATATCCTGATATCTACACGTATAGTTCTAAATACTACAATTTGAGGGTCAACTCGCAGAGGTGGAACTGGGAAAGGAATTTCTACTTAACTGCGACTGTCTACTATTATAATAAGTAGCAAAAAGATATCTTCTCCGCGAATCGAACTTGTTGAGTTGAATGTTGGTTATAGGGCAGATGATTGACTATAATCTATAAGGTGTAAGTATTGCACAGATGGTGAGAGTCTTGCAGATTTAGTCAGTTTCGATTGCAAGAAAGGGAACTCAACTATTTCGAAATGGACCAGTTGATTCGCGATTGGGCCGCTGCACACGACCGTCCCTATGCGGCTCCCAATGACGTCAAATCTCACACTTGGGATCCCGACACACACGATTGTACCTACCATATGGTCATCGGTAACTTTGTCTACAACGGTACGGCAACGGAATTGGAGTCAGAAATTTGCGGCCTACGCTACGCTACATGGGCTTACTGGCGCCTCCGAACTAGAGTCACACAAAGGTGCATCGTCAGATTTATGGAAAACACCGGTTTCCATGGTTGGTTCAAAGAAATCATGTGGCACTACTTACCTCTTGAAGATTTCCTTCGACTTTGGCGACACCGACGAGCCTCGAGGCGCGGCTAGTTAGGAGGGGAGGTACTGTAATGATGGTACTTTCCTTTCTTCCTCTTTCAACCAACTTGTACTCGTAGCCGCGAAATGTAAACAATGAAATGGATTTGGCACATCTCACGTGACTAAATTGTTTCATCTGGCTTACTGCAGCTTGAGTGCGCCGCCACCAGCCAAATCCATCCTCGGCGACCTCCACTTCGTCTGAGCCAAAGCAGCGCGACCTCCACATTGACTCGATCGCATACGCCCACGCTCAGTAACTCCTGCCTCGGCACCCACAGCCGCCTACAAGCCTATCCACACGCGCCACCACCTCTCAGCCGCAGACAATTGCGCCTGAGCGACCACAGCCGCCTGTGAGCGCCTACACCCGCCTGTAGCTAACGTGGAGGTGAAGGATGACTTGGTTTGGCTTAATTTGCCACCAACGCCACCTCGCCCAAAGGGCCTCAAGGAAGATAGTTGTAGCCACAGTGGCGAATTATGACTATATAACATAGTCGTTCTTCAAGGTTCTTTGGCCACCCGCCTCGAACCTTTGGAGGGGGACACATAGTAACTCGATTAACAACCACTTCATGCTCGTATCAAGATAAAAGGATTAGCTAACCTCAAGTCAAGTACTGACATCAAGTGAGAAAGCTATCGGTCGCTAAGACAGGTAAGCATTACATAACAACTGCGTGGTTCCGAGGATTTTCTAGTTACAAGTCTGGACTTGAAAGATCATTTGTCTTTGACAAGTTCTAAGATTCTGAACGTAGGTTCAGGAGACGTCCAGCCTTTAGCAATGCGAAACTCACAAAAATAATCTGGTTCTATGATTGTAAGATATGATACAACTGATTCGTTGCATGATCTACATGAGCTCTCGGGACTGTGTTCGCTCATTTGAAACGCCTGTACCTACCCCTTAGACGAAAAAGATCATCGCTTGAAAGGAGAAATGTTGACCGCGATCGCAAAGATCCCCGCATCCGAGGCCGCAAGGCTTTCTGTTACCCCTGACGGATCGCCAGCCGTCTGGAACCGGTTCTGCGTCGGCAAAGGTCAAACACTCTGCTCTTATAACCTCCAGCCTTCGTTCCACCTCCGTTCTCGTACTCCTTATCTCAATTATCTGCTTGGTTGCATCATTTATCTCGGCTCTATGAGCACTGATTTCCTCGCGAGCTTCAAGATTGTCTTGGATAACCTTGTCGTGCCTTTCTTTGAGAGCCTGGAACTGGATTCCCAGTTCCGAAAGCTCTTTCTAGAATGAGTAAATTCGGATCATGTAAGATAGGGATGGGTATATATGCTAGGTCATACTGGCCTCGGCGGTACGATCGCTCATTTCTACTAGTACTGTCGAACTGTTGTTAAACGACCGCTTTATGGCGGGTATGCGTCGATGCAAAGGGTGATTGGATACTGGATGGCTCGGCTGCAAAGTACGATGTGCAATTATGATTGTGGGCACACCCTCTCTCAACCTTCTCATATCGGGATAAGGATTGAATGTATAATGCAGGATCTGTTTCAGAATAGAGAGGCTCAGCTACCGCAATCGAGATTCGATACTAGTCGGTTCGTTGACATAGAAGGCCATTGCGTAAGCGGCGAATATGAGGGCACGTCCTCGCAAGCGGATCCGGGTATTGTTCACGTTGCATGTTCCCGTTGTGACCAGGCCAATTAAAACTCGTCACACGATGTTAGCGGGATATACATGAGTATGGCGATGCAGCTTGGAAATCGCCTCAAGAATCGTTTATACAGGAACTTTCTTTTGGGCAGACTGATCGTTTTTACAAAATCGATTCAGAATTAATTTTGAATGATTTTCATTTTTATTTTTATTTTAGTTTCTTTTAGTCTTCAAAATAATTTTAGATTCTTGACAAATTATTTTAAGCATTCTTGCTTGACTGAATGTTTGAAAACTAAACGCTGGTTCATTTCAGAAAGTACGAATTCGCCTGAGATGAGACGACTACGGGACTTTTAGCAAATCTCGTCATAAGCGGATTTCAAGAAAGCGAGCTTGTACAAAGGCTCAAGATGTCTGGGCGATTCAAGCTGAAGACTGGCGAGATTCCTGAAAAATTATCTTACACTGCTTTTCAGAAATTCGGCTTAAGGCCAATTCGGCCAGAATGATTTCTGAAATCAGCCCAGTACCTATGGTGTTACCTCAGCCTCCACCTTCACGGCCTCACTACAACCCTTTCCTCCACATCTTCCCTTCAACCAGATACGAGCTTGGACGAGTAATGACTTGAGTGGATGCGAACGAGCTGATTGTCGCAGCTCTGCTGAAGTTGTATTCGGACATTGTTTTAGACCTGTAAAAAAGAAAAGAGACCTGCAGCGGGAAAGAACAGCTAAACAATGAGTTTGTGATGTACGAAAGGAATAGAATGGTTACAAATTGTTAAGAGCTAGAGCTACTATGACTAAGGGACTCCAACTTGATCGCAAGATACAAGTTATCAAGTCTTTACCTTTGTCAAACTAGTAACAGTAGCAGCCCAACTATATCCAGCGTCTCGGAGCTACGCAGTGTTTATGTAATACTCACCTGTCTTAGCGACTACTTCTTAATGCTACTCGATGTCTTGATGACGTGAGGTCGCGACTCCTTGTTGTTATCGAAGTTAAGCACAAAGTTACCTAATCCAATATTGCGTGAGTCATTTCTAGGAAAGCTACAATCTAGTGCCGAAATAGTTGCCTATATATAGTTATCTAGTTACTAGGAAGAAGCTACTACTAAGAAGGAGTTGTCTAGAGAGAGCACTAGTAATGTGTGGTGACGTGGCGTGTTGTGTGGTGTGGTGTTGTGTGGAGCGGTGTGGTGCTACACTGCCACACAGAGGCACACGCCAACAGCAAAGCTAAGCAAACATTTCGAGATCCTTCTAAGTTACAAATTTGGTCCAGAGTCGGCTACGATTCTTGATATCACTACACAAATCTACAACCCGCAACTGCTCCAACTTGCAGCACTACTTCGATCGCGCTTGAAACCGCGCCCAAATGAGCTGCCTGACCCATCTTCAGAGTTATTTTTCTCAAAATGGGTGAACAGCTCGTAGATATACTGAATAACCACCGTTATTTACTGAGTTTTGAATATGAATATGAATATGAATATAAAGATGAAGATGAAGATGAAGATGAAGATGAAGATGAAGATGAAGATGAAGATGAAGATGAAGATGAATATGAATATGAATATGAATATGAATATGAATATAAAGATGAAGATGAAGATGAATCATGACCATCCCGCAAGTTATCTTGCATTTCCCTTCAAGCATTCTCTTGACGAGATACCATCATGAGGAGATGAGATTTGAGCGTCGCTACGCGCTGTGATATGCCATAACATGACGCGAAAGCGAGATGATGAATAATCACATCGATGTCGTTCTTTCTCCGAAAATCGAAACGCTCACTCCCTCCTTTCCTGCCTACAGTTCATTCCCCTTGTTGCAATGGGCTCTGGAGTCCCCTTCACCACCGGACATTGTAGAGATACAGCTAGTTCCTTGTAGTAGTTCTGTAGATACGTGATGATGACATCATGTGCGTTCGTCAACTATTGTCATCGCACTGGCATCTCGAGCCATTACCAAACTTCTTAGTTACAACACCACTTCTTGACGAAGGGCTTAGTCTTAACACTTCTTGACGAAGTCCTTAATCGTAACAGAACTTTGTCAAGAACTGTAAGGCACGCAGTAGTTGAGTTAATCTAAGTCCAGTGTTACTTGGACACTAACCAGCTCTGTTACTATAGCTGATGTTAATGTAGAAGTTGTATAGCAAGACTTATGATAATCACTGAGTGTTTACAGTATCAGGATGATACACAAGGTACTAGGTTCGTGTGATGATATTATCTACGACTAGCGGTAATGTGTAAGCTGGTTAAGTTGATGGTCGAAGTGGTGATGAGGTTAAAAGGCTAAGTACAAAGTTGGTACAAGGCCAGTGCCGCTTCTAGTTACTCTGGTAAAGCGTGACATAAGAAGTCATAGAGGCGAATATTACAACTGAAATAGACGGCTATATATACACGTTTTGGAATGGTGGCGAATGTCAGTTTGCCCTAGGTAGCCCAGGAAGTCTCTAGGGTTTGTGATTAGTTGCATTGTTAGCTGCATCCTTTGCAATGTCAGCTTAAGCAATGGCGAGACGGGCAAGGTTTGTGGCAGAGCGGGCGTAACTGGCATCGCTAGAGGAACGCATAGCGATTAGCTAGAGGCTAAGTCCTCCTTAGGCAGAGTTGGCAGACTTTGGCAAGCGCAGCAAGCGGGCAGGCAGAGTTGGCAACTTAAAGGCCTTTGAGATTCCGATAGATGTGGGTTGTGACGTGTATATTAAGCTGACAGTAAACATTTGTAAGCACTGACGGGCTCAAGCACAGTGAGCGGTAGCTCAGCTGTTGCAAGGTAGAGGAATCAGTTCGGCTTCTGTGTCATTTACAACAAGTTCCGGTTCTAGACTTCAAGGCGATATTATTACAAGTCAATTCAGTTACAAGGCTATTCAGTTACAAGTCCAGAAGGCTCCTTTTGTATTTGGTTTTATCTCTTCAGCTACCAGTACAACAGGAGTGTTCCAAACGAATTCCAGACAAGTTCTAATCCTTCTTCTTCTTCTTCTTCTCGTCCTACTCGATGGCCTGCCAGACTCGGAAGACAGGGGCGATGGCAGCCATGGGTGCGGGAAGGCCGTAGCCAGGAGGGCTGTGTATATATCATCAGTATCCTTACAAGAACTGCTTATTGTTAAGACTTCTTCACGAAATGCTTAGTCGTTACGTGACTTCGCCACGAAGTGCTTAGCCGTACACCGCGAAGTGCTTAGCTGTAGGACTCTGTAACTGATGCCAGAAAGGTAGATATAGTTGTTACTTTCACTTGTATTCTAAACACGACCTTTATCTCACCCTTTGACCACCTCTTAATTCCAAAGCTACCTTGAGTGCAAGACTTTCTCAGGATTAGCTACCCTTCGGCTTCCACCTTAGGTATATGACAGCCCCGTCTTACGTAATAAGGTATTTGATAACTTGTGTTAGGATCCCGCACACAACGGCGGTACTGTCTCACGTACATCACGTAAGACTAACTACTGACCGGCACAAATATTAATGTCGGCATAATGATTTATTTAACAAATTCGATTCGTGGACCACGCACATGCGTAGATCCATCCCCCATGCCGGCTCTGAGACTACCACCTGGTTGTTCCGCGATGATAAACGTGTCAGAACTGCTAGGCAGAGACTGACGGCGAAGAGATCGGGATTGACTAGACTGGAAACGGAGAGATGTATCTGATAGCAGTATAGTTGTCCGAAAGCCGAATGACAACCTTGAGATTAACAATCTTCAAACTGAGTTACAACTCAGGGAATTCATCCCAACCCATCTATTACGCCTCACCTTTATCCTTTTCTTAGCCCACAAACTTCCTATGCTTATCTCTGTGGCTCTAGCTGATTTCGGGCCAAGCGCTTAGCGCCCAGTTTGCCTCCTGGTGAAGTCTGTCTCCGGATGAATGGTAAGCGACCGAGTGGAGAGTGGTTTGAGATCATGCTAGAGGTATGATGAAACAGCTGACAAAACGCTGGTCACCGTCCCGCGTTAAATCGCCACATCCAGTCGCGTTTCAGTCCAGCAGCTTTTAAACTGCACCGGGATTATCCGTAGTCGACTACATACTAATCACCCCAATGTCGTTCTTTTCCACGTGAAGCAAAACTCTCCCCTCTCTCCCTCCGTCCCTCCCTCCCTTCGTACGTTTCAAATGGGATTGAATCACACCACGACGATGGTTCTACAACATGGTCTGACAAAAGAAGAAGGATCTGGATACAACAACAATAGCCAACCAGCAAGTGCAGCCTTCCAAGTTCTCATCTCACCCGAGGCCCACGTCCGCGCGCTTTCTCAGACTCTATCAAGCGGTCGATCCTCAAGCCATCGATAAAACGCCTCCATCGTATACTCGCGTCCCAAAAAGCGCTTGATGAGCTCCTTCGCATCCATGCTCGACCCAGGCTCAAGGATGGTCTTCCGATACTCGTATCCGATATCGTCCGGATCGCTCGGAACGCATCGCATAAACTTTGAGGAGGCGAGGTCTTTGACGATCGCTAGGCTGTGCTGGTACGTATAGTACCGACAATCGTAGTCGACGAGATGTATAAACGAGTGTTGCATGTTGGTTCCCTGGGTATGGCCAAAGGGCGCATGGGCTCGGTAAATTGCCTCACAGACTTGGCCGGTCGACCCGATAAACTTTCCTTCGGCGTCCACGTTGCTGTGGAGGTCGAGCTAGAGATAATCAAAGTCAGCGTGTGAGCCTTTTGCGTGTAACACACCACACCGACTGACAGAACAGAGAGCCATGACGTTCTGCATTCGCGACCCAATCGCCTTGGCAACTTCATCCTCGCAAATCAACGCAGTTAGATACTCCCGAGGAATGACCTTGCCTGTAACATCTACCGCGATCCTTTTCAACACTTGCGGTTACTTTAGCACTTCCTCCAACAACTGACTCGGGACTTCAACAAAGTCAATCTCGACTCCAAACGCGTTGAGCCGGTAGTATTCACTGCGTTGCGCCAGGAGGAAATGTACGCAATGGCCGAGTTCGTGTAGCAAAGTGGCGCTTTCCTCGTAGTTTAGACATGATTCCTTGTTAGATGCCAGGTTACCGCCCAAGTTAATACATGGGATACAGACGCTACCGAATGTGCCAATTCGTATTCCCCAAGCACACGGATGACTTTCCTTATTATCCCGGGAGATGAGATCTAGAAAGATACGTCCAAGACGAACCGGCTCTTGCGATTGCCGCTTGGTGCGGTGTCCTCGGGAAGTTTGATTGTCGGTGTCGAAGCTAATCTCACCGGTGACAGTCGAACCAGGGCGTAAGTCGAATACTTCGTAGACCTCAACGGTAGGGTGCCACGTCTCGAGACCTTGGACTTGTCGGAATTCTACAGACAGGATCTCTCCAAGCAAGGTCATGGCGCTAGCAACAACCTTTGTGTACGGGAAATACTTTCGGGCTTCAAGCGGGTTGAAATCACGGAACCGGTCGCGGAGGTACAGCTGCTCCGCATTCAGGCAGTTCCAAGGCTTCAGCTCTCGTCCGTGAGCTTTTAACATATTGGAAAGAGCCATCATTTCCAGGTCGCACGACGCTTTCGCCATCTCGCTCGTCTTCAAGATGGTGGCTCGCGCCACCAGAGGATCCGTAAGCATGCCGACCTCCATCGCATAATCGGCAAAGCTGGCATAACCCAAGATTTTCGCTTGCTGATATCGCAGTTCTATCATTCTTTGAAGATCCTCCTCGTTATCCGGCGCTCTGTTTCGGTAGGCCTTGTAGATCTGCTCAGAGTACGTGTCATTCTGACAGTATTCGAGGAAAGTGCGGTAATCACTACCCTGCGCAGGTATCTTGGCCAGACCGGTCGAAGGATCCTTCGGGTGGCTGTCCTGGAAATCCAAAGGCATGTTCGCCATCGTATCTGAGTCCACCCATGTGTGGCTATTATCTTCTACGACTCTCGTTTCGAATCGTCTTCTGAGACCTTGTAAGTTATTGCTGATCTCGAGCAACCTGTTGCGTTCGGCTTCCCCGAGGAACGCCCCCGCTCGTTTGGCGTCCCGTATACATAATGACGCGAACCGCTGGCTCTCCTTGTCGG